>JAJHSJ010000007.1:63852378-64052378 GCA_021015155.1 Magnolia officinalis | reverse complement strand
TTCATGAGGGGTCCACATTTCGGAGGGCTCAGATATAGTAAACAATATGAATAAGATATGCTAGAAGTATTTGTCCATCTATTGAAGTTTATATGATGTGGGGTCGTGATCCAGATCAAACAGTTGGACTTGACTATTTTCTGCTGTGAGAATTACTCAGTCTGACTCTCAAAATCCTCAAAAAGACAATCTTGTTACCACATATCTGATATTTTGGCAATGGATCTATGCTCCCTGCAACACCCTTCTGAATCATATAGCCCTAGAAATCAAGTTCTAAAACACCCTTCCAAATTCAAAAGTATGGTACCTGAGTTTTTATGTGACAAAGCCAATTCCTAGATGTTGCTTGGATATTGGTTCCTAAAGCACATTGAATATCAAATATCAATGTCTTTGATATAAAAGATACAAACACAAGTTTTATAGAAAAGATACAAACTAACAAACAAAGTTATCACCATTGTGAGAAAAGAACTTACTTTCAAGCAAAAAAGGATATGTAGGAAAGGCTAACCCATTCCTACATAAACGCTTGATCGCTTTAACAATAAGTGGCTAAATAGTCAAGCCAATCTTCTCATATCATGTCATAATCCAATTGATTCAGCATCTAGGGCCGCACGGTATTCAATTTAATTTGAGTCGAATACAATTCTAGCAATACCCGACACTGTGTATATTTGCACACGTTTAATTAAAACAGAGCCATCCACTACATGTATGGCTGTGTGATCGGCATTTCACATATTCGCACACATTTAATTGAAATGGGGTCATTCTTTACACATGTGGCCATGTGCTCAGATTGAACAACGACACTATCCACCTACCTGCAAACATACATGCCAACAAGTTATCTCCACAGACCTTGACGAATTGGATTTATTTACACAACATGGTAATCTCCACAGACCTTGACGAATTGGTTTTATTTACAACAACATGGTAATCTCCACAGACCTTGGCATGATTGTTATTGTTTGTTTGATGCAACAATCCATGTTTCTGGTGCTTCAATGGAGTAAGAAATCACCATACAAGTTAAAAACTTTCAAAGAAAATCAGGTTTTAGAATGTCTTGTACTAAATCTTTTCATTCAAGGAAATGTATGATATTCATGGTTTTCTTGTCCTTGCAATGAATGGGAAATACCTTTCATTTGTCAGTGTTTTTCATCCAGAAAGACAGATACCATCTTTTTTTCATTTCCATCCCAAACCAATGTGTAACAGACCGGATTTTTCCCAACCTGGAATTAGACGTCCTTAGCCGATGGGTCAAAACCTAACACAGGTTTAACTTCTCAAACACTCAATTAAAGCCTCAAATCCCCTTTCAAATCATTTTCTTCACAAATCCCACCCTTCACCACCTTGTTCTTTCAAATTTTCTAAGCACTTTCATCCTAGACACTATCTTAAACTAGCTAAGTAGTATAACTTGGATCACTTTATATACAAACTACAAAGGCCCAGGTACCACCTTAGACAGAAATTACTCAGGACTAAATCCTTTAGAAATTAGGCGAGAATTAGCCAGTGTTAAACTGGAGTACCTGTGAAAATAGCACCAACCACTTTAAATACGATCTGCAAGACCCAAAACTTGTAGAGTCATTGACATTAGGATACCCTAAAATCTAGGATCAATCTCATTACCCGGCTGCTCTCGAGAGCATCTCAAAACTCCGTATCAGATCTGGACCGCACGTCGGAAGTCCGATTAACACGAAGCTAAGGAATTAGGACCGCCTTGCTAGGCTTGACAAACATCTCGGAAATCAAATCCAGATAGTGTCCCAGTGCTATTCTCTTGAGCTCGGAATGAAGAGTGTGAGAAATGTGAAATAAATTCAAAATAAAATATCTTGAATAGTAATCTGGCACGTTGTAACATCCCGGATTTTTGCCAACCTGGGATTAGACGTTCTAGGGCAATGGGTCGATCCTAAGACCTTATCAATTTGTCAAAACTAAATCCCACAGTCTAAAATCGCTCCTGAACCCATTTCCTTCACAAATCCCACCCCTTTACTACCTTGTGCTTTCAATTTTTCAAAGCACTTTCGCCCTAGACACTAACTTAAACTAGCTAAGTAGTAAAACTTGGATCACTTTATATACAAACTACAAAGCCCTAAGTACCATCTCAACCAGAAAACAATTAGGATTAAATCCTTTAGAAATTTAACAAAGTTAACTAAGTGCAAACTCGACTAGCCATGAAATCCGTTGGGATCGCTTTAAATACGATCTGCAAGACCCAAAACTTGTAAAACATGTGACTCTAGGTTACCCTAAAGTTTAGAACCGAACTCATTACCCGTCTGCTCTCGGGACTGAAACGAAACTTCGTATGAGGTCTAGATCGCACATCGGGAGTCCGATTAACACGAAGCTAAGGAAAACCAGGACCGCCCCTGGGCTTGATAATCATCTCAAAAATCAGCTCCGACCGATGTCCCACGATCATTTATTTCGATCCGGAGCGAGGCAGTGTGAAAACACTATTTCCATCCTAATAAAAATATCAGGAATAGTGATCTGGCACCATTCGCTTGCGCATCAGTATTAAGCAACCTGACCGTCAGAATCAGACCAAATTACACCCTCGGATTAAGAAAAATTTCAGGAACATTTACGTGTACTTGGAATTTCGGATCGTGGCCCACTGACCGTTGAACTGAAAGTGGCCTGCCACGTGCGATCTGGGAATCCGATCGAGTCAAAAACGTAATCCCTCATAGATCCATGTGTGGTGAGCTTAAGTCTGACGTTTGGCTCAAGGAGGGCCACCAGAACCTCTCTTTTGAGCTGGAAAAGTGACGAAATACCTATATTAGCAGTAACCTTTGAACAGGAGTCTATTTCGGTGAGTTTTGAGACTATATAAGGACCTTAAACCCTCTCTCATGGCAGCCATACGAATTTGGATTTGAGAGAGGGAAAAGAGAGAGAAAGTGTGGGAGATGTGGGAGAATCTCCCTGCCGTCCTTCCCTGCTGCTATCCATGCTCCACCGCATCCTTCTTGACGCTTTTCCGGCGTTTCCGGCGTCGTTTCTAGGTAAGAAACCCTAACCCTAATCTGTTTTGGGGTTTAGACTGTTGTAGGTTGTGAAGTAGCTAACCTATTTCGTTCTCTAGGTTGCCAAACTGCCGAATACAGAAGCTTAGCAAACCTATCAACTCCGTTACGATTCTACGACAAAAGGTGCGGACTTTAGGTGTATAGGTTACGTTTTTCAACGCTTTCAATGTCAGATAATGATAGATTCATGATCTGCATGCAATTGCACATGTACAAAGTGCTTTCCATTTCCTGTTTCGATTAACATTGTAGAATATGGAATTTCACATACTCTAGATATACGTAGAAATACCGTATACGTATTTTTTTTGGAGAAGTGTTTGACATGTTTATTTAATGTATGATTATACTATATATGGATAAAATACTAGTTTGGCGAAAGGAATCGCCGTAATACATGTTCACTTGTAAATGCTACGTATGTTGAAATTGTGTATTCTAGAAATATTGTATACGTATAAATTTTGGAGATGTATGTATCATGATTATTTGCTGTAGTAATATATTATACATGGATAAAATACTAGCTTGGCTAAAGGATAACCCTAATACATGTTTTCCTAACATACACCATGTATGTTGTAATAGTGTATTCTAAGTGTTTGTGGAAATGGCTGAATGAGTATAGAATTCTCATTCGTGCTCGCCATGACTAATTGTCATGGATTCATGATTGATGTATTGGCGATACCCCCCTTTGACGAAAGGATTTGCCCTAAGTCACGCCACGCCAAAATACACTATATATGCTAAAATGTGTGGCCCAAGTGTTTGTGGAAATGACTGAATGAATATGGAACTCGGATTCCTGCTTGCCATGACTATCCGTCGTGGGTGTACGCGTGTTATGATTGGGGCAACTCCCTAGTGAAAGGATTTGGCCTAATGCCTATGTGATCGACATATGTCGTGTATGTTGATGTATGTTTGTTTAAGTGTTTCTTGAAATGTCTGAATGAGTAGTAGTTAGCAAATTGTAAAGTATAAGGGTGTTGAGATATGATTCTCAACCTCTTTTAACTATGTGTATGATCTCCTTTGATAGTTGTGTGATTAGGAATTGAACATGTACAAACTCATGCTTGTGTTGTGATTCATAACATGCTCAACTGCTTTATGATTTTAACTATGTAATGTATATGCTTAAATTTATATCTACGTTGTATGATCCGTCATGGGTGATGGGGGAGCGGAGCAACAAGTGCGTGCAACAGCCCTGGCAGCCCTAAACGGATAATACCAGACTGATTGTATGATTTGAATCCTGATCTATTACTGCTTATATCTCTGTAATTGATTGTGTTTGGGGCTATGATTATAGTCCAGGCAATCGGTAACGAGATTGAACTCGTGGCTGAGATTCATTTGCCACGTGGGATGTGTTCGACGAACTCGAGTCGTGCGTTGCCTGTCGGCAGTGGCTAGGCCACACGAAGTTGTTTATGCACTTCATGTCGTGCAGCTCAACGGGCGATCGCGCTAGTCGAGCTCATCAAGTAACCCGATCTTCCTTATGCATGTTCACCCTGTTTGGTCGCTACTGCTTGAACCTAGGGTACCAAACTTACCAGTGGCGATCCCCGTTTAACCATGGTACCTAGATCCGCTAAGTCGCATGAGCCGGGCATGGTGGTATGGGACACCGTGGTCGAGCTGTCGGCCTACGCTGGGGCCATGTGCCTCCCCGTAGTGACCATTGCGCAATCAACTCGTGAGCCGAATATGGTGGTATGGGACACTGTATTCGAGCTGTCGATACTTCGGCGAGAGCCGAGTACGGTGAGATCTGTGCTCGTGCTGACGGGCGACGAGTCCTCCATGGTATCATCGAGTACACTCCAAGGGTCTGTGATTGGCCACGAGTCTTTCACAGCAACTAGAGTGTGAGTTGAGCCGAGTACGGTGAGACCTGTACTTGAGCTGACGGCTAGTGATTGAGCCGAGTACGGTGAGACCTGTACTCGAGCTGACGGCCAGCAATTGAGCCGCATACGGTGAGATCTGTATCCGCGCTGACGGGTGACGAGCCCTTTGCGATGCCTTCACTAAGCTTCTCAAACCATAACATCGTATGAGAATAACTAGGATTGACGACCCTATAATGGATCATGTTTGGGAATGATACAAGGGAGGTACCTTAGTTTTCCAATACTGCTGGTTGAAATGGACTAATAAAAACTTGGTAATCATGAGCATCATCGCACCGCATGTGCTTTGTAGATGTGGCGCACTGAGGGAGTAAGCATTCGCGAACGTAAGATGATGTCGCTTGAGGGTGGTTTGGCAAGGGCATACAGCATCATGTCATTTCATTTTTTGCACTTAACAAGAGTAGTTAGAAATGTTTGATTTGTACTGCTTTATCATTACTGCTTGATTGAATTGATAACATGTTAACCTATGCTTTACTGTTCCACTGAGTTGATCACTCACTCCCACGTTACGGGACGGTGTTCCAAACACCCACCAGATTTGTTGAGTTTCAGGTGATGGCGATGCTTATGAAGACAGAGCCGGACTTCTATGATGTGGAGGAGGAGTTCTCCTACATGTAACTTTCTGACGGGCCAATGAAGACCTGGTATTGTATTGACGGGGTTATGGTTCTTGGGATAGAAGGCATTACACTTCCTCACATTTGGTAAATTTTAGAACTACACTTGTATTTATTTAACCTGGTAATGTTATCACACTCTGGAGACTCATCATAAGTTATATAATTTATCTATCTATCACAGTCTTCCGCTTGCAAACTTAACTGTCTCTGGAGTATGATATGCTGTTTTGGCTTAATCTCACTCATGTTCAATGCACGAATACAGTCAACATTCAATCATCATTCATTTTGTTGCATAAGTGATGTTCTGGAACTCGGGAGTTGAGTTTATGCTCGACCCCCGATTTTCAGGGCGTTACACACGTGTTGCTTGCGGATCAGTTTTAAGCAACCAGACCGTCAGAATCAGACCAAATTACACCCTCAGATCAGGAGAAATTTCATACACATTTACATGTACTCGGAATCTCCGATAGAGATCCGCTGACCGTTGAACTGAAACTGGTCCGCCACGTGTGATCTGGAATCTCGACCAAAACGAAAACTTAATAGTATGTAGATCTAGTGTCGGTGAGCTTAAGTCCGACCTTCGGCTCAAGGAGGCCCGCCAGAAGTCCTCCGTTGAGCTGAAACCAGCTCACTTTGGTTATAACCTAAGTATACTTTGACCTAGAGTCTATTTCGGTTAGTTTTTAGGCTATATAAGGACCTTAAACCCTCTCTCATGGAAGCCATACGAATTTGAGAGAAACCCTAGAGAGAAGAGAGAAAGAGAGAGAAAAGTATGGTAGCAGTGGGAGAATCTCCCTACCACTCTTCCTTGCCGCTCTACGAGCTCCACCGCTCCATTCTCATCACTTTCCTGGCGATTCCAACATCATTTCTAAGTAAGAAACCCTAACCCTAATCTATTTTGGGGTTTTGATAATTGTAGGTTATGAAATAACTAAACTATTTCGTTCTATAGGTTGCCAAACGGCCGAATACAAAAGCTTAGCAAATCTATCGACTCTGTTACGATTCTACGACAAAAGGTGCGGACTTTAGGTGTATAGGTTATGGTTTTCAATGCTTTCAATGTCAGATAATTATAGATTCATGATCTGCATGCAATTGCACATGTACAAGGTGCTATCTGTTTTCCGTTTCGATTAAAGATGAAAAATATGGAATTCTACATACTCTAGGTATTTGAAGAAAGTACCGTATACGTACAAATTTTGGAAATGTGTATGACATGATTATTTGCTGTATGAATATATTATATGTGGATAAATTACCTATTTGGCGAAAGGATTCACCCTAATACATGTTTTGCTTATATACACTATGTATGTTGAAATTTTGTATTCTAGAAAATACCGTATACATATAAATTTTGGAGATGTACTTGTCATGATTATTTACTGTATGAATATATTATACATGGATAAAATACTCGTTTGGCTAAAGGATAACCCTAATACACGTTTTGTTAACATACACCATGTATGTTGTAATAGTGTATTCTAAGTGTTTGTGAAAATGACTGAATGAGTATAGAATTCTCATTCGTGCTCGCCATGACTAATTGTCATGGATAATTGATTGTTGTATTGGCAATACCCCTTTGACGAAAGGATTTGTCCTAAATCACGCCACAGCTAATACACACTATATATCCTAAAATGTGTGGCCCAAGTGTTTGTGGAAATGACTGAATGAATATAGAACTTGGATTCCTGCTTGCCATGACTATCCGTCGTGGGTGTATGCGTGTTATGATTGGGGCAACTCCCTAGTGAAAGGATTTGGCCTTATACCTATGTGATCAACGTATGTCATGTATGTTGATACATGTATTTTAAAGTGTTTGTTGAAATGTCTGAATGAGTAGTAGTTAGGAAATTGTAATGTTTAAGGGTGTGAGATATGATTCTCAACTCCTTTAACTATGTGTATGATTTCGTTGGATAGTTGTGTGATTAGGAATTGAATATGTAAAAACTTATGCTTCTGTTGTGCTTTATAACATGCTCAACTGCTTTTATGATTTTATCTATGTAATGCATATATTAAATTCATGATTACGTTGTATGATCCATCATGGGTGATGGGGGAGTGGAGCAACGAATGCGTGCAACAGCCCTGGCAGCCCTAAATGGATAATATCAGACTTTGATTGTATAATTTGAACCTTGATCCATTACTGCTTTACTATTTGAAATTGATTGTGTTTGGGGCTATGATTATAGTCCAGACAATCGGTACTAGAATTGAATTCGTGGTTGTGATTCATTTGCCACGTGTGATGTGTTCAACGAACTCGAGTCGTACTTCGGTTGGTGATAGTGGTTGGCCATGCGAAGTGCTTATACACTTCATGTCGTTCAACTTATTGTGCGCTCGAGCTAGCCGAGCTCGTCAGGCAACCCGATCTGTCTTATGTATGTTCACCATGTTTGGACGCTACCGCTTGAACCTAGGGTACCAAACTTACCAGTGGAATCCCTTTTAACCATGGTACCTCCATTCGCTAAGATTCATGAGCCGGGCATGGTGGTATGGGACACCGTGGTCGAGCTGTCGGCCTACGCTAGGGCCACGTGCCTCCCCGTAGTGACCAGTGAGTAACCAAACTCGTGAGCCGATTATGGTGGTATGGTACACTATATTCGTGCTGTCGGCCTACATTGATAAGGTGATGGGGGAGTGGTGCAACGAATGCGAGCAACAGCCCTGACAGCCCTTCGTAGTGACCGCGAGCATACTCTGGAATCGCGGTGAGCCTTAGAATTTTGCCGCGGTGTATGGAGTATGAACTAGGCCTGTTTCTGTATAGTGATGAATCGTTAAAGAGGTGATGGAGGAGCGGTGCAACCTTTGTGCATAACAGCCCTGGCAGCCTTTGTAGTGACCTAGAAAACACACCATCGTCTGAGATTAACTAGGACTGACGACCTTAGAATGGATCATGTTTGGGAATGATACAAGGGAGTTACCTTAGTTTCCCAATCCTGCTTTTTGAAATAGACTAATAAATACTCGGTAATCATGCTCATCATGCATTGCATGTGCCTGGAAGATGTGGAGCACTGAGGGATGAAAGCATGCAGCGAATGTGAGATGGTGTCGCACGAGGGAGGGTGTGGTGAGGGCATACATCATGACTGCATCCATACTTGCATTAATAAGAGTAGTTAGGAGTGTTTGATTGTACTGCTTTATCATTACTGTTTGACTGAGTCGATAACATGTTAACCTATGCTTTATTGTTCCACTGAGTTAGCTACTCACTCCCACGTTACGGGACGGTGTTGTACACACCAAATAGATTTGTTGAGTTTCACGTGATGGCAATGCTTATGAAGTAAAGCCGGACTACTATGATGTTGGAGTGGAGCTCTCCTTCATGTAGCTCTCTAACAGGTCTATGAAGACCTGGTATTGTATTGACGGGGCTATGGTACTTGGAATAGAAGACATTACACTTACACATTTGGTATATTTTAGAAATGTTCTTGAATTTTTATAACCTGGTAATGTTATCACACTCTGGAGACTCACCACAGTTTTTATATATTTTATATATCTATCACAGTCTTCCGCTTGCTAATTCACTGTCTCTGGAGTATGATATTCTGTTTTGGCTTAATCTCACTCATGTTCATTGCACTAATATAGTCAACATTCAAACATCATTATCTATGTTGTATAAGTGATGTTCTGGAAACTTAAGTGTTGAGTTACTACTCGACCCTCGATTTTTCGGGATGTTACACAATGCATGGAAATTAAGGAGTTGAATGCTTGCTGATATATATAGATATTATTCTGCTAAATACACTAACATGGAATATATAGGGCTGGACACACACAATTGCCCTTTGAGAAGTATTTGTAGATTCCCCTTTTCAAAACCATGCAGATCAGTCAGACGGTTCTACTTCAATCCCAGTTATGGGAATGAAATTCCTCTCAGCCTTCCAACCCACCTCTCATCTGCTTCAATCCCAATTATGAGCACTAACGGCAGTTTAGATGGAAACCCACTTTTGGTGGGGAGCCAGTAGTGGCTGGTGGTTTGGGGGTCTATTTGGATGGTTTGAGAGTAGAGGCCAGAGGAGCAGAAGATGCACCACAGATAGTAGGAGTAGAGGGAGACTAGACTAAAACCAAGTTCATATATATATATATATAATATATATATATATATATATATATATATATATATATATATATATATCCAATCAGCTTAGATTCTCAAGTTAGATGGGCTACGACATATGGAGGACACCGCGCATGGAATGCTAACCGTAGGTTTTTATGTAGAGCGACCATCGTGTGAATTATCATCAAACCCATTAATCAGGTGTAATACCAGTCTTTCCATATTCTGGGCTTGAGTCCTTGCAAACAAATGAGATAGGCAAAGGAGTTAGTGAAGCTTATTTTGCACAGGCATACAAGATCTGAACTGCAGACATGGAAGGCCCTTCCTAGCATGGGCTCTAGCTCAAAAACTACACCATAAGACAAAAAATTATAAATGCAGGCAATGACTTTACAGCCTTTTAGAATGGTTGTCATATGATTAAAAAAAAAGGCACCATAAGAAGATTGATGAAATGAATGGAGAACTTTTGAATATTGCAAATAGACATTGAAAACGGTCTACGGACACTAAATGGACAAAAAATCGATAATGCAAGTACGCAACCAGGATCGCCAGACAAGAAATTGTCGGGGTAGGTTTCATCCATAATACATGCAAAAAACTGAATGATTTGGACCTTGTAGATGTGCCAATTATAAACTCAAAATAGCTCTTTTAATGGTGCAGACATACTGCTAGTTTTTATTACTATTTTTTTATGCAGCCGGCAGTGGTGGCTAGGATTCTCTCTTATCACATTCCAATTGTTGGTCATTACCCGTCCAACTTCATAAATGCCCATACCAACACAAGTACCATTCAAAACAATGTAATGCTGAAACCAAACAGAAAAAAAGGTGAAAAATAGTCACAATCTGACTCAACTCACATGGAAATGGAAAAGTTCCTCAATTATCTTGAGGTCTATTGTTTGGATGCTAGCATAGCACAACAATCCATAAGTATGCACAAAGCCACTATAAACATGGCATGTGTACCACATTACACTTTATAGTTCCTAAAATGGATGTGGCATAGTGCAAAATATGGCAATTCATTTTCTACTAGACCCCATAAAAGCTAGATTAAACTTAAGTGAGATCTTCAAATTTATAAAGAACCAATAGAAAAAAGAAAAAATAAATAAATAAATAAATAAAAGAAAACATGTTGTAGAGTAAGATATTTTTAACTTGATACAGTACCTGGTAGAGAACACACCGTAAAGTCTTTGATAAAGCCATCTTCATCTATCACTTGCTGCACAGACTTAACCAAAGGTCGATTTATGACCAATTGCATTACCTACATATGTTTAGAGAAACAAAGACATGTAATACATGTATTGAGAAAGGAGGCACAAGAAATCAGAATTTTCTATATTTGTATTGAGAAAGGAGGCACAAGAAATCAGAATTTTCTATATTTGTATTGAGAAAAGAGGCACAAGAAATCAATCATTTGAAGCAGTTTGTGTTCAAAATCCATGCTGTATAGCCAAATACCTATTTTGGGCATGTTGAGTAGGAAATGTCAGCATAAAATCTTTTGATTTAAACCACTCATGGTTCAGAGCAGCTTAAGTTATTATCCATTGCATTAAAGAGTTTTAAACAAATGAACAAAAAAAATAAACAAATAAAGAAGAAGCATTCATCCTCAAGTACATATGCAAATGAAAAAGGTCCTCTTAATGAAAGGAAAAAAAAAAAACTCAATGTTACTACTCTTAATGAAATAAGGTCTTCCAGTCCAACCACACTTTTATGACCCTTTTTCAATACTAAACACTAGGTTGTAGAAAATACTAATGATCTGGATGGCCAACTGTGATTTCTTCATACAATGTCATTCAAATGTATACAAATTAGAGATGGTTTCAGTTACTAAAAAGAAAAATAAAAATAAAAACAATTTCTACAAATTTTCATTTATTAAATTCCTATTGTCATGGAAGAGTTCTCCAACTGGATACTAAGGATACTTTTTTAAAAAATAAAGCTAAGGATACTTTTTGTTAAATTACTTAGACAACAAAGAAAAAGAAAACACAGTGAAATTATGTGCACAACTGTTTCAATGTATTAACTGTTTCAAGTGCACAACTGCGAGAAGCCAAAGAAATTATGTTAAACGGATAAACCAGATGAGCCGTGGAAAGAAATCATGCCTAACAAAAAGTGAGCTCAGAGCTCTCATTTTAGCCTCAAGCATGTGGATAGCTATACATCATTGTCTGATCTTGTGGGTTTGGTGGTATCATAGGTCCCCACGAACATGGGAGCATCTTTGTTACGAGATGAAATGATCACTTTCTTAGCACCACCCTATTTAAATAGGCCACCATTTTATCTATAAAATAAATAAAACCAAAATTCCTTGTTTTCATCTCTAACATTTAACCACAATAACAACAGTTTAACATTGGACAATTTGAACAAGCATTTCACAATCCCATCAAGAATAAAACAAAACTCTGCAAGGAAGCATTTCACAATTTCAAGACTGATGCATTTGACGCATTATGTCTAAATTACAGAAGGTAAGACTATTGAACTCACTCTGAGGGCCATTTTATTGATCTTGTTCATAGCAGAGAATTGCTTCATGAGACTTAGAACTACAGCATCAAGAGGCTTATTAGGAGCTATACCATCAACCTAAACCCATGGATGGTTTGCAAGAAAACCAACTATACATTAAATACAGGCAAAAAAAGAGAGAGAAAAGAACCACCCACTTTACTAGGAAGGATATGATTTCCAATCTACCCAAAATGACCTAACTATCCATAATTTTTGTAAAAGGACGAGAGACCACATGAGTTTCCAGAGAGTAATATTTCAAAGTAGTCAATGGAAGCACGAGTGGCTTATCTATTTGCGAGTGTAGCTGTAAGATTGTAATGACAATGTTCTGTTTGCTTTGTTAAGGCAGCTTGACCAGGGCTTATAAGTTATAAGGTTTCATTATCCTTAAATAGTGTGCCAACTAAAGGAAATTTCTTAAGACCACTAATTTTTCTAGATTTTGGACAGTGAGCAGCATGTCCATCATTAGAAGATAACAAACTAGAATGAGAATTGAGAAGCATTTCTCCACTAATAAACAAAACCATAAATATTTCACCACTGTCAAGATCTCTAAATTATAAAACATGATAAATAAATAAATAAATAAAAACACTCACCCATAACTTCATAGGCGGTCGGCCACTTTTTCGGGTCTCTAATAAGCTAGTGTCACAAAAAACTTCTAAACGGTCAGCATGGTCTTTTGCTACAGCAACCAATTGCCACTATCCTTGGTGTCTGAGGTGGGTTTAAATAGGGAATCTATCATTTCAACCTTGGGTGACTATGTCCTCACAGATGCCCTATACCGAGAAATCAAGGGCCACTGCCTAGAGCTCATAACCTAAGAGCATAAATTAAGAAAAATAGAACAACACTGAGATAATGAGAAGCAGAAAAATTTGGTTGCATGCACGAGTGAATTTATATATTATCTGACAGAATTTAAACAAGTCTAATGCCACTCTATGACAAACAGTTGAAAAGAAAAATCATGCATCTTATCTTACCGCCATAATTGATGGCACGTCAGACAGGCTTGGAGAACCATGTGATACATCCATCCCCAGGATGATTGTGGGAACTCTAGAAATCAAGGGAATAGAAGGTGAGTGTTCAACTGCAAGTAAGTAATTCATTCCACCAAGCTGTTGAAAAGAAAGGAAAGGAGGTTGTTGGCTAATAGGACAAACTTAGTTTTGTGTGTGTGCGTGTATGTGTCCTCTAATCCGATAGGTCAAACTTCATGAGAGAAGCGACAGTTAGGGAAAAGAAATCCAATTATCCAAATTTAACGGATACTACAACCATGCTAAATATTATAAATATCATTACATTATTTATTAGACATGAAATCCATACTGAGTCTACCCATCCCATCTGGACATAAGGGTGCAACTCAGGCAGGTTGAGTTGGGTTGAGGGTCAACCCAAGCCCACCTGCAAGCCAACCTGACCCATATTCTAACTGAGATGCCGAACTCAAAAACAACCCCAATTCCTACTCAACTCAGCCAAATCCAAACACATGATATTCCCAACCTAACCCAACATAATTTTGCTTAACCCGAACCTAACCCGGTTTCATGTGAGGTTGGCATTTTCCAATCTGAGGACCTTGACAACCCAACCTAATGTGACCCAAACACTTGTAAAACTCCCAACATGACCCAACCCGACCCAAATTGGGGTTTGGGTCTCTTCAATTGGGTTCAAGCTACCCATGCCCAAGCTAATAGATCCAAGCCTAGCCCAAAATTGGACAAGGTAATCGAGCCAAATGGCCAACCCAGCCCATTGCGACCCTTTGGTCCACATGAGGTTAAGATCCCAACAAAATTTGGAATTCAAAATAGAATTAATCACTTTTCAAGTGGGTTTGAACAAGGAACATCGTTGGATTTAAAGTTTGGGTATTGAGTTCTTTTAAAGCCTTCATTTAGATACTTACATTGCCTACAAATGATTGCAGGAGAAAAGTCATGTGGAAGCCACTCAAAGAAATTGTAAGACTAACTCAAGATGATGATGCACCATCTCCAGTCTCAACTCCAGGAATGTCCAAAGAACTTCATATATGTTAAAGGAAAATGCATGTGACAATCGAAAATAAAAACTTCTATGAGTTCTTACTATCATGTGCTTGTAATTATTGTAAAGGAAAATGCGATGCTTCTCTCAGAAATTTTACCAAACAGCCTCAAGCCATCATCAATGCTACCACATTTGGCATCATTATTGTAAATATAAGAACAAAAATCATGCAAATCAGATCATTGAAGAAGCTTCTATCCTTAACGACCTCACAATCTTGTAACAAATATAGGAATATTGTGCCAACAACAAGCTAAGACCATATCTGAAGTAAGGTTCTTAGAAGGTCTCTTTGAAAACATCCTTTGCCCAAATACCACCATTAGTTTGGTAGCTAAGAACTTTCAATTTGGTTGGTTTCTGGTAGTGGGGCCCACCTGAACAATGCCCTCAATCCTACATCGACGACGAGCCCATGCCCTGGCAATCTCCAAAACGGAACGATCCAAGCCCCTTAATTAGTGACCAATAAATAGACGGTTGGTAAACAACACCCAAAATGTCCAGATATAAGCAAAACGAAGGCCAATAATTCCACAACCAGGATCTTCCAATCTAGATGGTTTCTAAAGTGGGGCCCACTAGGAAAAGGACCTCTGCCCTAGGTCGAGGACCATACCAATCCTCTAAAATCCATACTAAAAGAGAAATGTAAGGGAGAGGGAACCTTTGAAGAGGACAAAGCCACAATGTTAGGGGGAGTGAGGGTGAGGGAGAACCGGTGGAGGTGGCAATGCTGAAGATCCGGTGCTGTTGAAGGAGGTGTGAGGGCGTGAGAGCTCGAGAGAGGGAGAGGGAGACAGGGTGAGGGACCTCAAGAGAGGGAGAGGGAGATAGCGAGGGCACTGACGGTGGGAACGGAGAGAGAGAGAGAGAGAGAGAGAGAGAGAGAGAGAGAGAGAGAGAGGGGATTGGGGAATAGAGATAGAGGGAGGAAGATGAGAGAACGAAATAAGGAATGGAATGAAAAAGAGAGAGAGAAATGGGGGAACATTTGGGCGCGGCTCTGTTTTGAGTGCGCGCCTGATTTTGGGCGTAGGGCCATGAACGGTCCTCTAAGAGGCTTCGTGGGGCCCACTATGATGTATTTGCTTAATCCATTTCATCCATTAACTTTACTAAAAACATTTAGTTCATAATGGCAAAAATAAAGTCTATTGAAGGCCCAAGTGGACCACACTATAGGAAGCACATGTGATTTAATCTCCATGTTTCCTATCGTGTGGTCCACTTTAGCCTTAGATCTAGCTGAATTTTGGTTTCATGCCCTATAATAATATTTAAAAATAAATGGACGGCTTAGATAGAACACATATATTGTTTTAGGCCCTATAGAGCCCCTTTTACCACCGTTAAGTATTAATGGTGTGGCACATTTTAGCTACGGATCAAATCCATAGTAAGTTTAGCTACAGTTTAAATCCGTAACAAAAAACTAACGTGGTCTATATCCTTTGCCTCTTTTTTGGTAGTGGTTGGATATTGGCTATGCAAGATGAGTTAAATCAATTCGTCAGAAATTATATTTGGTATTTACTCCTAGACCTTCTGATAAATATATAATCGAAACTAAATGGATTTTTAAGAACAAATCTGATGAAATGGGAAATATCATTAAAAATAAGGTACAATTGGTTGTACAAGGCTACACTCAGATAAAAGGAATTGACTATGATGAAACATTCGCACCAGTTGCGCACCTTGAATCCATTAGATTATTTATTTCAATTGCTTGTTATAAGAAATTCAAAATATATCAAATGGATGTTAAAGTACATTTCTAAACGGTGATTTACATGAAGAAATAAATGTTAAACAACTTAAGGGTTTTGAGGACCCTAAACTTTTAGATCATGTGATCCATCTTAAAAAGGCACGTTATGGTTTAAAACAACCTCGTAGGGCATGGTACGAAAAGTTGACTAAATTCTTACTAAGTCATAACTTTATCATGGGCAGTGTTGATAAAACCTTATTCGTAAAAAAATATAATAAACATATATTGATAGTACATATTGTAAGTGCTATGTTTTCTTGCTCCTATTATTGTCAAATTTTGTAGTACCAAAACCTCTTAGAATCTGTGTCTTGTGTAGCTCATTTACAAATTCAAGACATTGGATCTCATGTACAAGATCAAAGGTCTTTACTTCAAGAACTTCAAAATTAAGATTACATGTTCATGTTCAAATACAACACCAAGTGTTAATTCAATCTTTCAAGCTTCAATAGTTCAAGATTTCAAAGCTTCGTCCAAGTCAAGACAAAGTGCTTTACTTTGAACCTCAAGCTCAAGCTTCATTGTTAGTCATATTCAAGCTTTAAAAGTCTCAAGTTTAAGCTTCATCATCTCAAGCTTCGTGAACTTCAAAGAACAACTATCAACTGAAGCAAAAGAAGATTCGATGTTCATACTTCATGTATAAGGTATGAATGACCCTAGATTGACCATAGGATAGGTCATTTTGAATACATAATTTAATTGGGTTATTTTATAAGTGCTTAGTCTATTTTTCGGCTAGTCTTACATTAAGTTCAACTAATCCTAGCACTGGATCAACCAGTCCAAGAAATCCTCGACCAGTCCTATGTTTGTTACTTATTTTTGGGATATTTTGTTAGTGCCTCGACCAGTCCTAGAGACTGCTCAATCGGTCGTGGGAACAATGCTCGACCAGTCCTGCAGGTTCGATTCAAAGTCCAATAATTAATTTGAGTTCCACACGACCAGTCATGGACAGGCCTATACCGATCGTGGAGGCCGCTTGACCAGTCGTGGAGGCCGCTCGAACGGTCGATCAGGTTCTTCGACCAGTCGTGGAACGGTCTGATCTTATCGCACCCAAATTTTCAAAAGTTTATTGGTCCTTCGACCAGTCGAACCGACCTCAGGACCAGTCAAAAATACAATTTCTACACTTATAAATAGAGCACGAAATTCAGAGTTTGATATCCAATTCAAGTAAAATCAATACGCCGCTCTGAGAGATAAGTTAGTGATAAGCTATTTAGTGCTCATTTTATATTCTCTTTAATTAGCTTTCTTTGCATTTGATTTTGAGTTTCTACATTTCAATCTTATTTGAAAGAGGGATTGATGAATTCCCATTTCTTGGAATCAAAATCAAATCAAGCTAGCCCTAGGTGATTTAATTTAAAATCAATTTAGAACTTAGAACCATTTCATAAGTGAGTGTGAACATTGAACTTCAAGGTTGAACTTCTACTCCGAATTGGTTCTTTTGGGCTGTATCAAAAGGAGAATATCCAGATAAGTATTTTACAGTTTTTGTAAATTCATTATTTTGGTTTCATTAAGATTGTGCCAAAAAAATCTCTTTGTTTTGGTTTGTCTGAGGTGATCCAGAAAACTCAGAGTGTGGGGTTTTTGAATTGTGTAAACCCACTTGAAAGACACAATTGTGAGGGTTTTAGGTGAACCATGAAAAACCCATTTCATAGTGAATGCTAATATCTTTTGTGTGAGGATATTAGGAGTGGAGTAGTTGTGTAGCTGTTTTTCTAAACAGTTGGTGTACACACAAGTGAACCATTATAATTTCTAGTCTTGTGGTGATTGATTGAATATTTCATTTTTTCGATGCTGTATTTTCCTTTTATGCATTTGTGGAGAATGTTGTAATTTCTTTTATGCAAGTGTGGGAATGTTGTAATAGATTAGTTATTTCCTTTGTTATTTATTTCTTTATTCCTCTGTATCAGTTTGAGATTTTGATACACAAACCATTCTAGGAATCAGGTTGTCCTACCATAAGTCATTGGTTTTTGGTGTAAGGTTGTCCTTAGAACAACATCTGTATCAACCTCTCAATACTTGTACACTTGAGGTTGTTTTACATTTCTGGATTGAGGATTGTTTAATTGTTATCTTTATTTATATTTGTTTAAATTCCACATTTAATTTTTAATTTGGCATTGTCCTATTCACCCCCCCCCCCCCCCCCCCCTCTAGGACTCTTAGCTTGGCCTTTTCAAGTGGTATCAAAGCCTAATAGCTTCTTTTAATTATTATTTCTTTTGGATTAATTTCTTGAGCTAATCGATCTAAGCTTTATAAGATGTCAAATTTTGATAGCCTTTCAGTCACTAGGCCTCCACCATTTGATGGCTCCAATTATGCCTATTGGAAAGCCAAGATGAGAATTTTCTTAAAATCCATTGATGAGAGCATGTGGTAAGCCACAGTGACCAATTGGACCCCTCCTACCACTGAAGTAACTGGCACTGATGGATCTAAAACGATAAAAGTCACACATTTCTTTTCTTGGGCCACTCTTCAGAAAAGTAAGAGTAGTGCCAATGCAAAGGCTCTAAATGCAATTACTTGCACACTATCACCGGATGAATTCAAGAAAATTATATCTTGTGATACTACAAAGCAAGCCTGGATATTTTAGAAATGACACATGAGGGAATAACAATTGTCAAGAAATCTAAAGTCCAAATCCTCACAACCAAATTTGAGGAAATACGTATGGAAGAAAGTGAAACTTTCATGGACTTCTATACAAGATTGAATGACATTATCAACTCTATGTGGGGTCTCGGTGATAGAATCCCAGAAAGTAAAGTTTGTACAAAGATACTAAGCTCACTGCCTGAACGGTTCAATTCAAAGGTGACTGCGATCCAAGAACTTCGTGATACGGATAATATGAGGGTATAAGAATTAGTTGGTTCCTTACAGACCTATGAGTTAAACTTTAAAGCTCCTGAAGGTAAATCCATCACCCTTAAATCTTCTAAACTTATTTCTCAAGAAAATAACAATTCTGATTTAGAAAATTCTGAAGATGATATGGCCCTTTTAGTTAAAAAGTTTTATAAGATTTTCAAAAGCAAAAAGAGGGTTGATTTGCAAAAATCTAATGAAAAGAAAATAATTAGATCTAAAACTTGGAAATCTTTAAAAGACAGTCAATGTTACAACTGCCATGAATATGAGCATCTAGTAAACAAATGTCCTAAAAAGGACAAACCTAAAAAGAAAGGTATGTTGGCTACATGGGATGAATCTTCCTGCTCGTAAGCCTCTTCTGAGTCAGAAGATTCTAAAACCGAGTCGGGTAATGAAGTTAAAGCCCTTATGACTCTAGCCAAGTTCACTTTTTCAGATAATGATGATTCAACTAGTGAAGAAAATCTGAATAGTGATCATGAAAATGAAGAAGATCTTCAAGATGCTTATAATACCCTATACAAGGAAAGTTGTAAAATTGCGGTAAAACTAAAACATCAGGAAGAAAAGTTTTCAAAACTTAAAGAAAATTTTGATAATCTTGTTTTAGAAAAATCTCACATTTCAAATTGTTTTGAAAAAACTAAGTGTGATTTAAATTTCAAAAACTCCCAAGTTGAAAACTTAAAATTTGAAAATGTAAAGCTAAAACTTGAAGTCTCTTCACTTTTGAGTTCAAAAGACACGTGGAGGTATGCCCAAGGTGATCCTAAGTTAGAAAAACTTTTATTCGGATCCAGAAAATACAGTGATCGATCTGGATTGGGCTACGATAAAAGTATTCCTCCCAAACATAAGAGTACTCCTCCTAAATTTGTGAAAGGGGAGTCTTCAAACTCAAAAGGGAAAAGTCTGAATCAAAACTATTCTAAAAATTCTAAAACTTTTCAAACCTTAAAACCTAAAAGCAACCATATCAACTATAAAAATCAGAATTGTAATCCTTTAGCTAGAAAATTGTTGGCTTCCTTAAGGAGCTCTTAACATCTAACTCAATGAGTCGGTCTTATAACAACTACAAACATAAGAAGGCTAACTATACTCCTAAACCCAAGAATGTAAAGAAATGGGTTCCTAAGGTTACTTGCTTGGTTGTCCACACTGCTTTCAAAGCTTCTAGCCATTCAAAGTGGTACCTAGACATTGGATGATCCAGACACATGACTGGAAACAAAGGTCTATTCACCAATCTTAAAGATATGACTGATGATTCAGTCATATTCGGTGATGGTAGCAACTGCAAAATTGTTGGCCAAGGTACGGTTCAACTCTTTAACCTTCCTTATTTAAGAATGTTTTATATGTAGAAGGGTTAAAACATAACTTATTAAGTATCTCTCAAATGTGTGATAATAATCATTTTGTAAAATTTACAAACCTAGGGTGCAAAATTTTAAATAAAAATGGCTCTGTAATATAAACGGGTCGCAGAACTTCTGAAAACTGCTACATTGTAAGCGATTCAAGCTCAGCTAATCTATCGTGTTACATGGTCCATACCGATGAGACAGAATTATGACAAAAGCACCTCGGACATGTACACTACCGTAATTTATATAGATTGAGAAAAAGAGAGTTGGTAAGAGGCTTACCCAAAATACAGAAAATAGATCAGATATGTGGCGAATGCCAGATTGACAAACAAAGCAGGAGTACTCACAAAAAGGTGAACTCCAATGCCACATCTAAACCGCTCGAACTTCTCACATGAATCTTATTGGACCAACCAAAACAGAGAGACGAGGTGGCAAGAAGTACATTCTGGTAATCGTTGATGACTTTACCAGATATACTTAGGTAGTCTTCTTAAGAGACAAATCAGAAACTCTCGATGAATAAAAAAGGGTACTTAGACGTATCCAAACGGAAAAAGAATCACAAGTCTCTAAGATCCGTAGTGATCATGGTTTAGAAATTTGAAAATAGCGGTTTTAAGAAGTTTTACAGTGATCAGGGAATATCACATGAATTTTCTGCACACAAAACACCACAACCAAATGGTATAGTAGAAAGAAAAGAAAAAATAGAGTGCTTCAAGAAATGGCAAATGTAATGCTAAATAGTATGAAGCTCCTTAAAATCTTTAGGCCGAATCGGTAAATACTGCTTGTTACATAATTAACCGTGTTTACACTAGAAAAACAAATGGTAAAACGGCTTAAGAAATGTGGTTTGATAAGAAGCCTACTGTCAAATACTTTCGTGTTTTTGGCAGCAAGTGCTATATTTTACGTGACCGAGAAAATCTAGGTAAGTTTAACACCAAAAGTGATGAAGGGATATTTTTAGGGTATGCTCTGAATAGTCGAGCGTATCGAGTTCTAAACAAGAGAATTGGTGTAATTCAAGAGTCCATTAATGTGGTTATTGATGATCACTTGAATACACCTATCTCAAGTTTAGAAAATGATAAAGTTCTTCTAATGATAAACCAGATAACATAACTCTGAACTGAGGATTGTTAAAGACCATAAAACTAATCAAATTCTTGAAAATCCTCTCACTAGTGTGTGCACTCGTAAACAATTAGAAGATATGTGTAATTATGTATGTTTTACATCTCAGATAGAACCAGCTAACGTAAAAGAAGCTCTTACTAACGAAAACTGGATTGTAGCGATGCAAGAAGAGCTCAATCAATTTGTTAGAAATGATGTTTGGTACTTAGTTCCAAGACCGAAAGATAAACACATTATTGGAACAAAATGGATTTTTAAAAATAAGTCTGATGAACTTGGTAATATTATTAGAAACAAGGCTAGGCTGGTTGTATAAGGGTA
Source organism: Magnolia officinalis (assembly GCA_021015155.1). NCBI lineage: Eukaryota > Viridiplantae > Streptophyta > Magnoliopsida > Magnoliales > Magnoliaceae > Magnolia > Magnolia officinalis. The sequence continues at coordinate 64,030,388 of JAJHSJ010000007.1, read as the reverse complement.
CACTCAAATTGAAGGTATCGATTATGATAAGACCTTTACCCAAGTAGATCGTCTTAAATCAATCAGACTATTTATATCCATTGCATTCTTTAGAAAGTTTAAAATATACCAAATGGATGTAAAGAGTGCATTTTTAAATGGCGATTTACATGAAGAAGTATACGTTGAACAACCAATGGGTTTTGAAGACCCTAAGAATGCTAATCATGTATACCGCCTAAAAAAAGGTCTTTTATGGTTTGAAACAAGCTCTCAGGGCATGGTACGAAAAGTTGACTAAGTTTTTATTAAGTCATAACTTTATAATGGGAAGTGTTGATAAGACATTGTTTGTAAAGAAACATAATGATCGCATTTTAATAGTGCAAATTTATGTTGATGATATTATTTATGGATCTACCTATGCTAACATGACTGTTGAGTTTGCAAATCTTATGAAGTCTAAGTTCGAAATGAGCATGGTTGGGGAATTAAATTATTTTTTAAGGTTGCAAGTTAAACAACAACTTGATGGTTTTTTTATCTCTCAAACCAAATATGCTTTAAACTTAGTTAAAATTTTCAGATTTGAGAGTGAGAAAATTTTGATACTCCTATGAGTACTACTTTAAAACTCTCAGAGGACTCTACAGGTAAGAATGTGAATCCTAGATTGTATCACAGTATGATAGGTAGTTTGCTTTATTTAACTGCAAGTCGACCTGATATTGCATTCAGCATAGGAATTTACACTAGATATCAATCTAACCCTAAAGAGTCACATTTAATTGTTATTAAGCGCATTTTACGATATGTCGCTAGTTCAGCTAATCTTAGTCTCTGGTATCCACATGATACTAGTGTACAATTAGCTGGTTACACGAATGCTGATTGGGTTGGTAACATCGATGACTAAAAATCAACAAGTGGTGGTTGTTTCTATGTAGGGAACTGTTTAGTTTCTTGGCAAAGTAAGAAACAAAGTTCCGTATCGCTCTCAACTGTTGAGGCTGAATACATTGTTGCAGGTAATGCATGCACTCAACTTGTATGGATGAAAAGAACGTTAAGCGATTACGAAATAATGCAAGATACTATGGTTTTATATTGTGATAATTCCATCGCAATTAATATCTCAAAAAAATCCAATCCAGCATTCTCGAACCAAGCATATTCACATTAAATATCACTACATTCGTGAATTAGTGGAAGATAAGATAATTTCTTTGGAATATATTCTGACTGAGAATCAACTAGCTGACATATTCACAAAATCTCTCGACAAAAGCAGGTTTGCAAAATTGAAATTTGATTTTGGAATGTGCTATATGAATTGATAATTCGTGTTTTTCTGTATCATAATGTATATATTTGTTATTTTAATTTTTTTATTTTAATTCAAATTTTATGGAAAAATTGCACATTTTGGACTGTGAACGACCAGTCGAGTACATACTCGACCAGTCGTGGCATGATCGGTCGAGCATGTACTCGACCAGTCGTGTAGCATAGGTTTGATGCTTTATTTGGGGGGAAATCACTTTTTTCTCATTTTGGGTGTCTTCTCCAACGGCTCCTAAGTCGACCGATCGAACCCATCTCCTATTTCTTTAAGGTTATGCATGGTTTTCATTTTCCTTGTAGAATCAAGTACGTTGCACTCCCTTTTCATCATTGGTATGGTTTATTTCTTGATTCATAGTTATTTTTGGGGTTTTCTTCTCAAAAATTTAATCTAGTGAAAACCCTCTCTACCTCTTTTGTAATCTCTTTGTTCTTTGTTATCTTTGGTACAAATGGATGATAGAAATAAAAAGAAAGGAGCTCGTGGTCCCTCTACTTCTAGGCCGACTCCTAAAATAATGCGCTACCTTCGGTCGCCCGAAGATGATCCCACTTATGTGCGGGATATTCGGCTGCGCAATGTTATAGTATAACGACCCGTTAATGTTGATCATTTGGTTCTATTTGATATCATTCTTCTTCTTCAGTCTGTAGGATGAGATAACATACTGCTTTGGGGTGGGCAGGCATACCGTTACATTGCACAAGGTATGTATGCTTGTATTACTGATTTTTCTACTGAAAAATCAGACATTCACTATCTCAACCATAGAAGGTCCAATTGTTGTGGATCGACATCTTATTTTTGGCTTAATGGATTTACCTGTCAATGATGAAGGTATTCCTATTAGCACTCTAGTAGCAAAACCATCTGAAACTGAGAAACGTATGCTTATTAGAGAATTATGCAATATAGATGCAGAATGGAATACTACTGGAAGCGCGCTTGCCTCAAAGTATTTATTACCCAGATATAGAGTCCTTCACAGGATATTCATTTCAAATGTTTATCCTCATTCTGGTAACAAAACCGAACTCACTACGTTCATGGTTTGTATTCTTCATTCCATCATCTCTAGTACCTCTGTATGTCTTCCTTCTTTGATTTGTTATTGCATCATTCAATTCCGTCTCCATCGAGGATACAATGGCATTCCCTTCGCGTATCTTATGACTGTGTTGGCCACACATAGTTTAGTGGCTATGCCTGTAGGAGAAGCTCCAATTCATCACCTACCATTCAACAACTCCAATATTAATAAGATGAATTTGAAGTTGGCCCCTGGCCAAGTCAATGTGGGTGCTGGCAGAGCTGATGCCGCAAATGAAGAAGAATGTGATTTACCTCCAGATGACATCAATATGGATGATATTTTTTATGAGATCAAATCCAATTCAACAGATGATCCTGATTATCATCCATCTGACTTTGATGCGTGTTTGCGCTCACTTGAGGAGAAGGTTGAAAACATGAATGTGTCTCATGATTTGCAATTTAAATATATGCGCAAGTATCTGAAGCTCATTAACAAGGGACTTCATCAGATTGATCCTTCCATACCTGCTCCTTCATTGGGTTCAGATTAGTTTTTATTCATCTGGTTTGTAATAACTTTTTAGATACTTGGATTTCTTTTATTTTCTGGGTTGAACATGGTTGATCATGCTTGAACAATGCTTGTTTATGAATTTACTATCTTGAATATCTTGTTCATTTATTCCTCCTTCCTCTTCTTATTCTTCCTTATTTATCTACTTCCACTATCATTTATTTGTTTCTTCCTTTGTCATGTGGTGACAAAAAGGGGGAGAATTTTATCATGCTGATATGCATGCGTGAATTGTGGATAAGTAGCTTTTCCATTTTATTTTATTTTTTGTATGGGGGAGTAAGTAAGGGGGAGTATTGTTAAGGGAGTAGATGCAAATTGTTTTGACCGATTAATAACTAGTGCATGATTCTTTAACCAGGTTGTAACTGGTTTATATTGATAATTGATGCATGATTCTTTATTGTGCATATTATGCTTATTTTAAATGAAGTATGTTTTGTCACAAATTTGACAAAAGGGGAGATTGTAAGTGCTATGTTTTCTAGCTCCTATTATTGTTAAATTTTGTAGTGCCAAAACCTCTTGGAATCTGTGTCTTGTGTAGCTCATCTACAAATTCAAGACATTAGATCTCATGTACAAGATCAAAGGTCTTTACTTCAAGAACTTCAAAAGCAAGATTACATGTTCATGTTCAAGTACAACACCAAGTGTTAATTCAATCTTTCAAGCTTCAATAGTTCAAGATTTCAAAGTTTCGTCCAAGTCAAGACAAAGTGCTTTACTTTGAACCTCAAGCTCAAGCTTCATTGTTAGTCATATTCAAGCTTCAAAAGTCTCAAGTTCAAGCTTCATCATCTCAAGCTTCGTGAACTTCAAATAACAACTATTAACTGAAGCAAAAGAAGATTTAATGTTCATACTTCACGTATAAGGTATGAATGACCCTAGATTGACCATAGGATAGGTCATTTTGAATACATAATTTAATTGGGTCATTTTATAAGTGCTTAGTCTATTTTTCGACTAGTCTTAGGCTAAGTTCGACTAGTCCTAGCACTGGCTTGACTAGTCCAAGAAATCCTCGACCAGTCCTAAGTTTGTTACTTATTTTCAGGATTTTTTGTTATTGCCTTGACCAGTCCTGGATACTGCTCGACTGGTCATGTGAACAGTGCTCGACAGTCTTGCAGGTTCGACTCAAAGTCCATCAACTAATTTGAGTTCCACACGACCAGTCGTGGACAGGACTCAACCGGTCGAGCCCAAATTTTCAAAAGTTCGTTGGTCCTTCGACCAGTCGAACCGACCTCAGGACTAGTCAAAGATGTGATTTCTGCACTAATAAATAGAGCAAGAAATTCAGAGTTTGATATCCAATTCAAGTAAAATCAATACGCCACTTTGAGAGATAAGTTAGTGATATTCTTAAGCTATTTAGTGCTCATTTTATATTCTCTTTAATTAGCTTTCTTTGCATTTGATTTTGAGTTTCTACATTCCAATCTTATTTGAAAGAGGGATTGATGTATTCTTATTTCTTGGAATCAAAATCAAATCAAGCTAGCCCAAGGTGATTTAATTTAAAATCAATTTAGAACTTAGAACCATTTCATAAGTGAGTGTGAACATTAAACTTCTACTCCGAATTGGTTCTTCCGAGCTGCATCAAAAGGAGAATATCCAGATAAGTATTTTATAGTTTTTGTAAATTCATTATTTTGATTTCATTGAGATTGTGCCAGAAAAATCTCTTTGTTTTGGTTTGTCTGAGGTGATCCAGAAAACTCAGAGTGTGGGGTTTTTAGAATTGTGTAAGCCCACTTAAAAGACACAATTGTGAGGGTTTTAGGTGAACCTTGAAAAACCTATTTCATAGTGAATGTTAATATCCACTGTGTGAGGATATTAGGAGTGGAGTAGTTGTGTGGCTGTTTTTCTAAACAGTTGGTGTACACACAAGCGAACCGCTATAATTTCTAGTCTTGTGGTGATTGATTGAATATTTCATTTTCGGATGTTGTATTTTCCCTTTATGCATTTGTGGAGAATATTGTAATTCTTTTATGCAAGTGTGGGAATGTTGTAATAGCTTAGTTATTTCCTTCGCTTTTTATTTCTTTATTCATCTGTATTGGTTTGAGATTTTGATACACAAACCGTTCTAGGAATCAGGTTGTCCTACCATAAGCCATTAGTTTTTGGTGTAAGGTTATCCGTAGAACAACATCTGTATCAACCTCTCAATACTTGTACACTTGAGGTTGTTTTACATTTATGCGTTGAGGATTGTTTAATTGCTATATTTATTTATATTCGTTTAAATTCGCATTTAATTTTTAATTTGGCATAGTCCTATTCATCCCCCCCCCTCCGTCTAGGACTCTTAGCTCGGCCTTTTCACATATCTACAATGATGATATTATTTACGGATTTACATGTACAAACTTGTCCATTGAGTTTGCAGATCTGATGAAATCCAAGTTTGAAATGAGTATGGTTGGAGAACTAAATTACTTCTTGGATTGCAAGCAAAGCAACAGAAAGATGATATATTCATCTCTCAAACCAAGTATTCTTTGAATCTGGTAAAGAAGTTTGGGTTTGAAAATGGGAAAAAGTTTAATAATCCTATGAGTGCAACTGTCAAACTTTCTACGGATGAATCAGGTAAAAGTATAGACTCTCGTCTATATTGGAGTATGATTGGTAGTCTTCTATACTTAACTGCTAATAAACCTGATATAACTTTTTGTGTTTGAATATGTGCTAAATATCAATCTGATCCTAAGGAATCACATCTAATCCTTGTTAAATGGATAATCAGATATGTCGCAAGTGCTGATAATTTCGATCTATGGTATCCTCTTGATACAACTATTCTACTTGCCGGATATACCAATGCAGATTGGGCAGGAAACATCGACGATAAAAAATCTACTAGTGGTGGATGTTTCTACGTAGGAAATTGTTTAGTTTCCTAGCTCAGCGAGAAACAAAATTTTGTATCACTTTCAACAGGTGAAGCCGAATATACTGCAGCTAGTAATGCTTGTACCCAGCTGATCTGGATGAAATGGATGTTAGCTGATTATGAGATTGCGCATGATACAATGATATTATCTTGTGATAACTCAAGCGCAGTTAATATTTCAAAGAATCCTATTCAACATTCTCGTACAAAACATATTGACATTCGATATCATTATATTCGAAAATTAGTTAAGGATAAGATTATTTTATTAGAGTATATATCGACTGAAAAGCAGCTTGCAGACATAATGACTAAACCGCTCGACAAGAATAGATATTCTAAATTAAAGCATGATATTGGTTTGTGTACTTTTAATTAATTAAATCATGTTGTTTATGAATTTTTATTTATTATATTTATTATAATTTTTAAATGCAAAACATATAAATAAATTTAAAATTTTTAAAATATTTTTTTTTAGCTGCTTGACGGATTTTCTCATTAAAAGGGAAATACATTTTTATTTCAATTTTTCCTTTCTTCCTCGACTAGTCGTGGCTTCACTCGTCGAACCCATCTCCAAATCTTCATTGTAAGTGGTGTATTTCCAATTTTCTTCTAGATTTGGGTTCCACTTTGCTAATTAATCTTCCATTTGTGGTTTATTTGTGATTTACATCCTTTCTTTAATGTTTGAGCAAAAATCTGATCTAAGCCAAGCCCATGTATCTTATTTAATATTCTTTTTTGCAATCTCTATATGGAGCATTGTACTATGAGGAAGGCTACTCGCAAGGGCCTTAACATCTCCTCCTCCTGGTCGATTCCAATTAAGGTGAGAACCCTAACGTCTCCCAAAGAAGATTCGAAGCATATTAGGGATTTCCGCTCTAGTGAAATTATCATTGAAAGGACTGTAAATGCAGACCACATTTCACCATTCCATCTTTTGTCTATCCTTACTGCTTTTGGTTGGAAAAATATTCTCGGTTGGGGCGGAACGGCTTACCGCTCCATAGCGCAAGGTATGTATGCTTCAATAGGTGATTTGTCCCTTGAAAATCTGAAATTTTCTATTAATTTTTTAGAAGGGATGGTCCCTATTGATCGCCACCTGATTTCAGGTTTGCTTGATATAACTATCAATGATTATGGCAGTCTCATTGCCACTCTTACTAAGAAAATGACTGAAACTGAGCAACGGGCAATCACTCGCAAATTATGTCGATTTAATGCTAAATGGAGTTCTAGCAATGGCCTCCATGCCAACCAGTTGCTTTCTAAATACAGAGTCCTACATCACATTTTCACGTCCAATGTGTATCCACGATTTGGGAATAAGTCTAAACTTACTCCCTTCATGACTCATGTCCTTCATGTTATTATCTCTGATATTCCTATTTGTCTTCCTTCTTTGATGTGTTATTTGATTATCCAATTTCGTATCCATCCCGGTCATGGGTCGATACCTTTCACCTATCTCATGACAATCCTTACTATTTATTGCAATGTTGTCATTCCATCGACAGAAGCACAGGAGTCAGCCCTACCATTTGATAATACAAATATACATCAAATGAACCTGGCATTCCTTCCCGGCCAAAGAGATGAAGGAGAAAGAGAAGAAGAAGACACACCTTTACTAGAGGACATCCATAGATGACATATTTGTCGAGCTTGATGAATTGGATGATGAAGCTGATCCTGACTATCAACCTTCTCAGGTTGATGATCGACTCAAGTCATTGGAAGAGAAAGTTGTTGAGTTAAAGATATCCCAAGATAATCTGGCAGAAAGTCACAAATCATCTATGAAATATATGCGAAAATATTTTCATCGCATTACCAAGGGACTTCACCAGATTGATCCTTCTATACCTCCTCCATCTTCCTCGGGATTCGATTAGGCTGATTTACATTTATCTTTGGGTTGTATAACTTTAACTTTGTGTGTGCTTGCTGATAACTCTCAAACTCTACTCTCTTAATGCTTCTTGATTACATTTTGATAACTCCTTTAATTGACATGTTTATATGCATTTTCTTCTTTTTACTCTACTGATTCTACTGTGGTTTATTAATTATAATCACATAAGTGTTCTTCCCTTTGTCATTTTGTGACAAAAAGGGGGAGAGGATTGATAATTATTAATTGAGTAGAATGAATGAAGTGCACATTATATGAATATTGATATATGGTTGGAGTTTTACATTGGAATGGAAAATGTATATGTCATAATATAGGGAAAAGCTTACATTGAGGGGGAGTAGTAAGGGGAGTAGTAAAGTTTTTGCACATTCATTAAAGATGCACCAAATCTTCTACAACATGGAATTCAAGATGTCATTCTAGTTGTTGTAATAATAAGTGTTTTGTCATGAATTTAACAAAGGGGGAGATTGTAAGTGCTATATTGAATAAAGCTGTAACACCCCATACTTTTTAGTACTCGGGTGTTATCGTGTCACCCAACTTAGTATGAACATTAACCTGCCTTACTTGAACGGTCACCCTCATTATAGTATAAATCTAACCATCGAAAGTAATCCCCACCCATATATCATGCTATGTACCCATTTCTATTCACGATGGCTCATCGCATCGTTAGAGAAACCTATTTTAGGATTTCAGTTTCATAGACAAACAAATCTAATCGACAATCTTAGAATTAAAAGTCTGAACCACGAGATCCACCGCTCCTTAGATCTACAACATCCTGTCAGTCACTATAATACCTAATTTCCCTAATCCAACCATCGGATTATAAAATAAATATTTAAGTTGCACTTAGACAATCTTAGAAACCACTAAAATTGTTTAATGAGGACTAAGGAAGGCCTTGACCAAAAGTCATCTTTAAGTTTGATCTAATTCGCCAAGATCCATCGTTATCAGGCCTACGCACTCAAGTTCACAACTCACTATTTGATCATCCTTACCCCAACTTTTAATAATTGAATATACCTTTGAGATTCAATTAAATAGGCCCTAAGATCACTTTAACCGATGATGTTCAGATTGGGAGTAATCTGACCATCCAATTGACATAAATCCACAATAAAAAAATAACCATCACTCGGTGTGGCCCACCTAGGCCTTTAATTTGCCTCATCCTTTGGGTTGGCCCCAATTCGAGTTGACAAAACAGATGAAAGGAGTAGATTAGCTGAATTGAACCATAAATTGATAGATCCACCATCCATCTAATCTACAATTAATATTGAGAGATTTAACACTTGAATATTACAATTAAATTGCCTAATCGATAAGAGTTGCATTGAGGATCATCTGAACTGGACTAGGGACCACTCAGAATCAAATTTAGGGTCAATCCGACCGTCGAATTAACTAGAATCAACAAAATAGCTCGAATTTATCGAGTATGGCCCACCTAAGCTTTGAATCTACCCTTTTCATCGGCCGGATGTCCTAATAGGGCCCACAGAACTAGATGTAAGGTGTAGATCTGTCGAACTAGCCCTATGGGCCCCACTTTGGGCTGAGCATGTGCACAATGCACAATGCCCCACTTGGGTTGACCCAATATTCCAAAGGAGGAAGGATCCTTTCCTCCTTTCCTGCTCACGCCAGTTTTAAAAGCACCGTTATCGTGTGATCATCATCTGGCCCACCAAGAGCAGCCACCCTAGTGATTTGAACCGTCCATCGTATTGGGCGGGTGGTCTTGGCCAAAACTACATAGGCCCCGCACGTGATATCACACGTGCTTGCACACAAACACTAGCACAAAAAGACTCACGTGTGCAAAAGTTTTCGAAAATGAACCATTTGCTTGGTTTGCTGGAAATCCACGTGCACCCCTCATCCTCTATCTCGGTCGTTCAATCCCGAGCAATCCTAACCCTCCACTTAAGGTAACGAGGTTTAGGGCTCTCTTCCATAGCCAAAAGAAAACAACGGCCGGTTTTGTAATACTGGTCGTATTTAGAAGTGGTTTTTAACGGATAAAATCATGGCCGCTCATTATCCATCTAAGGGTCATGAGGGAACCAGAGTCCTATAAAGAGAAAACGCCTCTCCACCCGCCTCTTTCAAAACATCGTCGTTTTCATCCAATCTCGAACCCACCGAGTTAACTTCGTTCAACCTCGGAAAACCTACATCCACAAGCTCCCTGGAGTTAAGCCGGACATTTCATAAGTGGTAGAACGAAGGAAGACCCCCCGGTTGCAATCTACCATTAATGTATACGTCTTCTTCCCCACCGATCACCCATGAACGTAGCTAATGTTGCAGCCACAGTTTCTACATCCTTGATATTCATTCATCGAGCTTTAAGACCCACGACTAGGCATGAAATGATTAAAGAAAGGGAAAGCAGAAGAGAAGCAAGGAGTTGGGGTGTTGAGTCGAGTTTGACTCAGTCATGTAGCGCCGCATCTGCTAGTGTTTCTAGTGCATTCGGTCGAGTTTTCTGAGTCTAGAAATGGTTGGACTCTACAACAAAGAAGTAAATATGGAAGAGGAAGATAAAGCAGGAGAGAGAGAGAGAGAGAGAGAGAGAGCCTCTGCTTGTAGTGGGTGTTACACCACACTGACTCCCGCCCAGTCGGTCTGAGTTACTGTTGAACCTAGACTCGCTGACGTGACTCAGTCCAACCACTGAGTCATTGTCCCATCCCTGGTCTGGCTTAGAGTATCTTTAGACGTCCAGAGAGAAGGAAGAGAAACAGAGAGAGAGAGAGGGAGGAAGAAGTAAAGAAGGAAGAAGAAAAAAAAAGGACACGGGGCTGTCCTAGCCAAATCGAGTCAACTCGGCTGGAACCGAGTCCAGATGGGTCGAGTCAAGCTTGGGACTGGTCCAGGCATGGCTGGAGTTCCAGTAAAGAGAGACAAGGAGGGAGAGGAGAAGCATAGGGTTGTCTGGCCCAAACCAAGTTGACTCGCTCTGAGTTGCAGGGCTGACTCGAACCTTTGTCAGTGCTGGACCATGGCCAGTCAATAGACCAACGACATCCATCAAGCTCTCGGCTTAATCTGTCAGGTAAATCCTTCCAACCTAGTCCAAATCGACTGAGTCGACTCAGTGAGTGGATTCCCTACCTACCTAGTCATTTTCAGATAACGGAAAGATTTAATACTGCCTATAGTCAGCTTGTAGTTCTAACTTGTTATTGTCAGGTTTGGATCGTCGCACCTAGTTACATCGGGTTGAATCGCCAAGACAAATAAATAGGTGTTAAATAGCTCATAGGAAAGATAAGAAATAGCTGACTCCTAAGGTGATGACTTCTTACCCTTAAGTTTTCCACTTCCTAATTAGTCTAAGGGATAGTTTTTGTTGAATTATAGTTGCTATCTTATAACTTGTGATTACTTACACTAATTATTGAATCTCAAGGGTTAGCTTACATTTGAATTAGAGTTGATAGCTTGTTACTTACATGTTAGTTTCCATCTAAACTCTAATTGATAGCTTATATTTGATTTATGATTTATTGTGATAGTTATGAACTTAATGATTAACATAAATTTTACATGTTGTAACCATACATTTTTATATGTCAATGAATTGTTGTAAGTCGCTTGGAACTCATTTCACTATACCTACTAGTGGAAAATTTTCACTTGTGTATGTGAGCCCAAACTTAGGTTGTAACGAGATAAATGTGTAAGAGATGGACCCTCGACTTGGATGTTATCTGGGATGTGGAATACCAATGTGGGTTTACCATCCATAGGTTGTCTTGCCTACATGGCCTTGGGAATGACTTCTTTACTGCTCTGATTTAACACTGCCCTACATAACCTCTTTACCGTTTCGATTTGGTGTTTACTTCGTGCAACCTTTTACTGGTTCGATTTAAGTAATTGTCCCATGATTTGATATTCCCCTGTGTGGCTTCGATGGTTCATTCCCATATAACCATGCGATGGTAATTCCCACGCATTGAATTTGATTGGCCGCAAGTCGATGGGCATCCATTAAATATCATAAGGAAGAAAATCTCATGAGCCGGGGATGGTAGTCATGGGACACTATGCCTGAGTTGTCGGCCTACACTGGGTGACAAGCCCCCCTGTAGTGACCTTTGAGTTCACTTAAATTGGCTGATTGTAATTGAAATAATAACGGTTTGGTTAATCATGCATTCATAGCATGCGGGCAATGACGGGTGGCTAATTCTGGATGTTGTAGCACGTGCCATTAGACTTAGTGTGGTATTATTTTGCTAGCTCCCAGACCATGGACTATCAACCCACGTACGTGATGTACGAACATGATGTGCTACGCTGGTGACTAGTCATATGCATGGGTGACGAGCCCAAGTCCGACTGGATGAGCAACCCCAGGTCGATGTGCATTCATGCATCCATACATTTAAATAAGACTGCATCATGTATTTTTTTGAATACCTTGTTGTTTTTAACTATATTTAGTTAAGGCGATGATGTGTAATCTTGAGGAGAATTCACACTGAGTTGGCCACTCATTTATCAATATATAACCGTACAAGTAATACAGGTGGCTTAAAAGATATTCATGTTCAGATTGATAAAGAATAGGGTACAATTATCAGGGATGCATGGTTGTATCTGCCAAGAGAAGCTGCGTGATCTTGCGGTTCAAGTTTATATGCATTTTATTATTTCTCATGTGTAAATTGTGTAATTCTTGTATTTGTTAATATAGAGACATTGGTTTGTATAAGTCATTATGAGCAGCCACTCGTATATTCTGAATGTAAGTGCAAATTTTCCCTTATGCTTGATTTGTCCATCTTCCACTAAACTGCTAACTCTGAAAGAAAAAGAAAAGAAAAAAAAATACCTGAATTCGACTATCTTTAAATGTTAACACTCGAGTTTTTGGAGAACGAGTCATATACTCGGGTTTCGAAAGTTCGGGGCATTACAAAAGCACAACTCTATTTGTCAAATTTCGTTTAGACAAAACAGCTTATGAAGTGGTCCGCCTAATGTGGATTAAGATGGAAAGTTCAACACTATACTTCAAGACAAGTAATGGATCAATATGGAAAGTTCCAGACTTTATTGAAGTTCAAGATGACTGAGTTCAAGTTCTACTACATTTCTAGTAGAAGATCAAGTTTCATCTTCAACTTCAAGCTCTATTGAAAATTCAAGTAGAAGAACAAGTTCCATGAAGGTTAAGCTACTTCAATAGTTCAGTCATATCAGCTATATCAAACCCTGGAAAGACCTTAGGCTTAGGTTCTTTCAAAACATAACTTAAATGGGTTTTTATACTTATGTTAGGCTAAATTTCGACTAGTCTAGGCTAATGTTCAATTAGTCTAAGTTGTGGCTCGACCAGTCTAAGGAATCTTTGACCAATCCTAGTTTAAATTCCAGAAAAATGGATTTTTCCGTTACTTCTTCGACCAATCGAGCAAGTTGCTCGACTGGTCGAAGAGAGGCCTTTGACCAGTCGAGGGTTGCTTGACTCGAAGTTCAGCAACTAAATTTTGGCACCCTCAACCAGTCGAAGACCATGCTCGACCAATCGTACAGGGCCCTCGACCAGTCGAGAAGGGCCTTCAACTAGTCGAAGTTTTGTTTTATCAAATCGCACTCAAATTTTGAAAATCTGTTAGAACTTAGACGAGTCAAAGAATGTCTTAAACGAGTCGAAGCAACAACTTTTCTGCCTATAAATAGAGGCATTCTCTCAATCTGAAAAGACAATTCAAGTACATCAAATCCATCATCAAGAGAGATAGAAGCCCCTATTATACTCAAGCTATTACATGGTATTTATAAACTTTTAAATAGCTTATTTGTTTTAATTCCTAGATCTCTTATTCTTTGAATTTCATTTTATAAAGAGAGTAGATACTCTTCTTTGAGTTCTTGAGGAATTCAAACAAGTAGCCTTTGGTTTGAATTTATTTAAAATCAATCTAGAACCTTGAGCATTTGTCTATGTGACTGAACATTGAACAATGTACAACAAGAGAAGCGGTTCTACGGCTACATCGACTGATACATCTTCAAAGGTAAAGATAAGTATATTTTGTCTTTTGTATTTTGGTTTTATTGAGATAGCCAGAAAATCTCATTTATTGGTTTTCCTGAGATTGCCAGAAAATCTCAATGAGGGGTTCTTGTGTTTGTGATATAGCCCTTTAAAATCACAACTGTACAGGTTTTAAGGTGACCCTATGAAAACCTTGTTTATATTGAAAGCCAATATCACGTGGATAGTGATTATTGGGAGTGGAGTAGGTGTGGCTATCTGAGAACACTTGTTGTACACACCGAACCACTATAACTCTTAGTGTTATGGTGAATGTTTACTTTTTGCATTTGTTGAGAATGGTTGTAATTTTATTTATGCAAAAGTGGTGAATGTTTGTAATAGATAGCTTTATTTTCTCTTGCTTAGTTTGAGATCTTGATTCTTACAATCGTTCATGAAATAAGGTTGTCCTACCTAAACTTTGTTTTGGGTGTAGGTGTTCCTATGAACTAGTTTGAATCAATTTTTCAATACTACTGCGATTGAGTTTTCTGATTTATTTATTATTTCAGCACTTTAATTTTTATTTGGCATAGTCCTATTCACCCCCCCCCCCCCCCCCTCTAGGACTTCTTAAGCTCGCCTTTTCAATCTGATTCAAGACTACTATGTTTTAAACTCAGAATTATAGAATATGTTTTTTGCACGCCAATTTTTAGGATTTGTTTTCTTCACTTCAAATCTTCGATTCTCTTCATTGTTCACTTGGTTTTTTTTTGGATCTTGAGGTCTTGAAATCTTCAATCTTGGTCTCCTAAGATCCACTCCTTGCTTTGGTTATTCTTGAGCATCAAATCCATGCTTTTAACATTTTTTCAATCCAAACTCTCAAATTCACCTTGCAATACAAACATGTATAAAATATACCCATTAAGCATTATCATGTTTATAAAACCAAGATATAAATAGGGAGAAATATGCAATATTTGACACTCAACATTTCTATCTCTATAGGCTTTAAACAAACTTTAATCTAAGCTTGCTAAGGGTTTTACAAATATGGTTTTGGGCAAGTTTAGATTTGTTTTAAGTGGGTCTTTTACTTGATAGGATTTGGTTGGGAAGTGAGGCTTAATGTACCAATATGGTCTACTCAAACTTCTTCAACTTGACGAGTCTTGGTCTTGTAGAGTTAATATGGGACTCACTTGACTCTATGACTCAACATTCACGTACATTGACAAATAAGGGCACTTTCACTTTAAAATTAGAATCAATAATTAAAATGAATCCGAAACTTAAGAGGAATGATGTCGTGAAGTGTAACTATCAAAATAATGGAACTAGAGCATGAAGGATTCACTTGTAGTTATCTTAATGCATCCTTACTTAATCCACTCAATACTTCAATTGGAATCGAAGTCCTAATCTATCTAGTTGGATGATTCAACAATTAAAACACCATAAAACAATTCCAATATAAATTTGGACATTCATATATAACAATCTTATTGAACTGATTGTAGAGATATCAAAGCATCTACCATGTCTGGAGTCAATGGTAGATTAATGATTTCAACAAATCCAACAATCACTAATAGAGAAGAAAGCATTCAGAGAGTTCTTAAGCATCCACCATGCCCGCAGTCGACAATGAATCAAAGTAAATCCAAAAATACCTATTTATGAAATAATAACTATTAAAGACATTAAAATAAACAACAAGCTTCACCTTTTAGCTCTAACTAAGAGATTAGCCAATCCTAGACATTATTGAACTAAAAACTCTTAATAAAAACATGAATTACCAATTAGAAGAAGAATATTTGAGAAGAATAAGCCTCTACTACTCCTTGCACTATTCTTCTAAACCTAATTCGTGCTTAGGAGAACCTAGAAAACTACTATAAATAGGCTTTGTTTGACCAACTTTGCAAACTGCCTCAAATTATGTACTCTGTGCACCTTCTATGACTCCTTCAATGTGTCTTTAATGTCATCAAAGGATTGAAGTCATGTTGGAATTGAATTCAAAAATTGCATTCCTTTCGCACTGCGTACACCTTCGATGTCATCGCCCGACCTTCGATGTCATTGAACTGGCTTCAATGTCATTAAAAGAGTCGTCGTTGTCATTATAAATCGTCCAGAACTGTCTAGCGAGTTGAGCCTGAAATTCCTGAAATTATCGATGTCATCGAATTGGCTACGATGACATTGAACTAAGTTTCGATGGGATCAAAGGGGTCTTCGATGAAATCGAGAATTACACCCATATGTCTAACAACAAAACTTGATTTTCTCTGAATCTTCGATGTGATCGAGACTCCGTCGATGTCATTAACACTTTGATGTAATCGAAGCGTGTTCGATGTCATCGAGCAATTAAGTTTAGCAACTCCTAAATTATGCACTTTGCAAACTCAATTTTCTTCCTTCTTCACTTGATTTTCTTGGATCTTGGACTCTTAAATTCTTCATTCTTGGCCTCCAGAGGTCCATCCTTTCTTTGGTAATTCTTGAGCATCAAATCTATGCTTTTAGCATCCGTTTCATCTTAAGCACTTAAAATCACCTCCCAAGAGAGAATATGCGTAATATGTTCACTTAAGCACATTCATTCTCATAAAACCAAGTTACAATAGGAAAAAATTATGCAATATTTCACACTCAACATGGATCACCATGATGAACCTCTTATACAACCCACTGATGAAGGAAATCAAAATCATACTCAAGAGGGTGAGCCATTGAGAAGATCTGAAAGAGAGGGGAGGCTGGTGAATCAAGACGATTACATCGTATATCTGCAGGAGCACGAGTTTGACATAAGAGTGAAAAAGGATCATGAATCCTTTACACAAGTCAAACAAAGTGTTGACCCTTCTCGTTAGATTGATGTCATGAAGGATGAGTTGAAATCCATGATGGACAATAAAGTATGAGATCTTATTGAGTTACCCCAAGGAATAAAGCCGATTGGTTGTAAATGAGTATTTAAAATCAAATGAGACTCCAAGGAAAATGTTGAAAGATATAAATCCAGACTATTGCCAAGGGTTTTAACCAGTGTGAATGCATTGATTTTAAGGAGACTTTCTCACCAGTATCTAAGAAAGACTCATTTAGGATCATAATGGCTCTTGTGGCTCATATGAATTTGGAGTTACATCAGATGGATGTAAAGACTATGATTTTTAATGGAGATTTAAACGAGAATGTATACATGTTGCAACCAAAAGGTTTCGTAGCTGATGGCTCAGAACATATGGTTTGTAAACTAAAGAAATCTATCTATGGTTTAAAACAGGCTTCACAACAGTAGTACCTGAAGTTTCATTAAGTGATTTTCTCATATGATTTTATAGAAAACACTACAGATGAATGCATCTATGATAAAATCAGTGGGAGTAAGTTTTACATATTGGTTTTGTATGTTGATGACATTTTCCTGGCTAATAGCGTCATCAGAATGTTGAGTTATACCATGAAATTCCTATCTCTAAGTTTTGACATAAAGGACATTGGTAACACCTCTTATCTCATCAGCATTGAGATACATCATGACAGATCGCACAGATGTTGAGTGTGAAATATTGCATATTTCCCCCTGTTTATACCTTGGTTTTATGAACATGATGGCGTTTAATCGATCTATTTATACATGTTTTATCTTGCGAGGTGATTTTAAGAGCTTAAGGAGAAAAGGATGATAAAAGCATGAAATTTGGTGCTCAAGAATTACCAAGGCAATGATAGATCTTCGGAGGACAAGAATGATGATTTCAAGAGCTCAAGATCCAAGAAAATCAAGTGAGGAAGGAAGAAAATAGAGTTTGCAAAGTACATAATTCAGGAGTTACTGAACTTGACTGTTCGATGACATTAAACACGCTTCGATGATATCCAAGTAATTGTTCAATGCCATCGAAGGAGGCTCGATCACATCAAAATTTTAAAGAAAATCAAGTTTGGTTGCTAGAGAATTGGGAGGAATTCTCAATTTCATCGAAGAGAAGTTTGATCTTTTAGAAGCCAGTTCGATGGCATCAAGATTTTCAAGAATTCCAGGCTCAACTCGCTAGACACTTCTGGGTAATTTATGATGGTATCAAAGATTCCTTCGATGCTATTGAACTAGTTTGATGACATCGAAGACTTAGGCAGTACGAAAGATGCATAGTTTCCAAATTCAATTCCAACACAACTTCGTTCCTTCGATGACATCAAAGTCTCATCAAAGCTGCACAAAGTGCGTAAATTTAAGTTGGTTTGCAAAGTTGGTCGAACAAAGCCTATTTAAAGGGATCTTTTAAATAATTCTAAGCATAAATTAGGGTTAGAAGCATAAAGCAAGGGGTGTAGCAACTTTCAATGAGTTCTTTCTTCTTCTCTAGTTAGTTTTTCATATTTTTCTTAAGAGTTTTTAGCTTAATCATGTCTTTAGTTGTCTAAACCTCGTAGCTAGAGCTAAGAGATGAAGCTTGTAGTTTATTTAGATGCTTATTTTACTTCGGTTCAAGTTTATGTTGAACTTTCATTGATTATTGATTTGAATAAAGGAATATTTTCAGTTTTATATGATTTATTGTGAATACAATTATAGTAGATGCTTGGGAAGCTTTTAATAGCTTCTTACATGTTTTGCAATTGTGTGATCTGTAAAATTCGTGATCCACCATCGTCATGGGCATGGTAGATGCATGAATTCCCTACAGTCATTACATTGGTGCTTCATAGTGAACTAATCCAATGAAGTTCAGCATTCCAACTTGCCTTAATTGCTCCATCATCCAACTGGATAGGATAGGAGTCAAATTCCAGTTGTGTTTGATTGAATCTGGTAAAGTAGCATCATAATAACTACAAGTGGATATTTGGCACTCTAGCTTTTATTATTTTGATATGTTTAATTCACAATAATTTCTCTCTAAATTCCCAGATCTTAGATTCTAGTTCAAATTCTATTTACTTGAGAATACGTACAAGATAAGTCCCTATGGATTCGACCTCGGTCTCAGTGACATTATTACTACAGCGTAGCCTTGCACTTGGGGTTGCTAACAACGAACTACTTAGCCTATCACAAAGGGCCAATATTGTTGATAGTCAAATATTGCATATTATCCCCCATTTATTACTTGGTTTTATGAACATGATAATGCTTAATATCCTATTTTATACATGTTTGTGTTGTAAGGTGAATTTAAGAGCTTAGATTGAAAAGAGTATTAAAAGCATGGATTTGATGCTCGAAAGTCACCAAGGCAAAGGATTGATCTTAGGAGACCAAAAATGGAGAATTTTTATGCTCAAGATCTAAGGAAACTAAGTACAAAGGATGGAGAAAAGATCGGCAAGATCACAAGTAAAACATCAGAAAAACAGCTAATTTTGGTGTTATTTAAGCCAACTTCGGTAGCTACCTAAAGTGGCACAAAACAGTCCAGTAAGAAAACAACTTAATTTCCTGCTGCCTAAGCTTAATTCAGTACCACCGAAGTGAATTTCGGTAGCAACTTCGATAGCACATTTTGCTACTTAAGCACTCTGCACATACGATTTCAGATACAAAAAATTTCAGATACAACTTTAGTGCTACCGAAGCCAACTTCAGTGCTACCAAAATCGCGCAGAGTTGTTGTGCAAGGCTAACACGAATTGCGTAAATTGAGGCCTTTCGCAAGCGGGTTTTGAAATTTTCAAGTCGGTGAGTAAGAGGGGGATGCACAACTATAAATAGAAGTCCATAGGACGTTCCTAGGCACCATCTAGGGTTTGAGGAGTGGAGCAAAAGCATGGAGAGCCACCACCAAGAGTCTTTTTTCCTCTTCCTTAGTTGTTTTTAGTTATTTTTATGCTTTTCTTAAGAGATTTTAGTTAAATCATGTTTATGGTTGGCTAAACCTCTTCGATAGGGCTAAGAGGTGAAGCTTGTAGCGTGATTGGGATGTTTTCTTTGCTTTGATTAATGTTTTATTGAACTTCATGGATTCTAGTTCTTATTTAAGGAATACTTTTAGTTTTTAATGGTTTGTTGTAACTTAAATTACAATAGATCTGGCAATAACTCTGAATATCTTCATTTCCTATTTTAAGATTGAGAAGTTAGGAAATCCTGTTGTTCACCATCGTCTCATGGGCGTGGTTGAGTGATGGAATCCTTCCTAATCTTCCCAATTCTCTTATGTTTGGTTGTGAGATTGGTATATCTTATTGTTTATCATTGTCTCTTGGGCATGGTTAGGTGGTGGAATCACTTCCAAACCTCATAACTCTCATTCGTTGAGACTAGATTCATGAGATGTTCAGAGATTTGATTACCTCTCTTTTCCAATTCGATAGGATAGGACTCCAATTCCAATTGTGTTACTTGAATCAAGTAAGGAATCACAATGATTGCTACAAGTGGATCCTTGGAAACCCTAGTTCCCACCTTTAAATTTACAAGTTTTAATTACCTTATTCAAAATCACTTTCTCAAATATTTTTTATTTACGTTTACATCTTCTTCTAGTTACTTTTAAAATACACGTGAGATTAATCCCTGTGGATTCAACCTCGGTCTCACCGAGTTATTACTACATCGCGACCCTACACTTGGGGTTGTGAACAACTTTTTGGCACTGTTGTCGGGGACTAATGGTTGCATTTTTCTAAGATTTATTAGTTTTAGAATTAGGTTAAGATTAGGATTTGTTTACTTTCTATGTTTTTTAAGGTAGGGTTTTTCTGATTTATTTTTAGAAACTTACTTTCTAATTCTAGGTTTAGAACTTTCCTAATGAGTTTTTAAAAGCTAGGTTGCTTTTTTTTTTAGAAACTTTCCTTTATACTTTTAGAAACTACCTCATCTTTCTATTTCTATTTAAAAAAAAAAAAAATCATCTTTCTACTTTTAAAAACTTTCTTATTTCTTTTTAGAAACTAATTCACTTTCCTTTTTCTTTTGCAAGATCCTAACATAAAAACTTCTAATTTGGGTTTTCAATTCTAGTTCTTCTCTTTTGGTAACTTCTTCCCTCTACTTGTTCTCCATATTTCTGTAGTTTTTTTTTTTTAGGAACTAACTTTAGAATTAGAATCAAAATTAAGGTTTCACCATGAACGAACCAGAGTGGCTAGAGTGGGCACGTAAATATGTTAATGAGAGTGTCCGTGAAGAAGTGTTAGATGATTATGTTAGGAAACAACCTATGTCTCAAAATTTTTCTGAAACCATCATCGAGAACCGACCGGAATACAATGCTCCACCAATTAAGAAGTCTATACGCGATCATATGTGGGAAAAATGATTACACCCCACCAATTAAGAGAATAGTACGTGATTATTGGGGTGATAACTATTATCACCCATCAGACAAGAAGAAAACAATGCGTGATTATATTATGGGTGATAATGCGTACCAACAAACATCCAACTTTCCCACTTATGACTCGTATGACTATGATCAGTGGAAACATCAACATTGTAGAGATGAACCAACATGAGATTATAATGATTATTCTCTTGGATCACCTACCTTTGAAATCCAACTAGAAATGATCCAAGAGGATTCACTACAGAAACTCATGGATGCACAAGAGAAATTCAATCAATATGTCACACAATCATATGAATTGCTCAAATCATCAATTCAAAGAATTCAGTCACACCTTATGGAGGAGGAAGAGGCTAGGCTATCCCAGCCTCAACCCAATCCAGAAACATAATTCGAAGAAAGTGATCCTAACACGCTTATAGAAAGTACTGAAATTAGGAATAAAGAGTTGGATTTTGTTAATGAGCGTATGGTTCAATTTTTCAAAGAGTCAATCTCGATGATTGTCTAAATAAGTGATCAAGAAACACTATTAGTTTTCAAATATAATGATATTGACACACTTCACTCACACGACAAACTTGGCTTCAATGAAGAGGAAGAGGCTAGTTTATTTGAGCCTCAACTCAACCTAGAAACACAATGTAAGGAAAGTGATCCCATTCCACTGGTAAACTGCACTGAATTAGAAGATGATGAGTATTGTGATGACAATTATGAATGTACAACCCAAATTTCCCTGGAATCGATCTCAAGTTTGGTCTAGGTCATTGATCAAGAAGTAGAGGAAGTGGCCGGTCATAATAATCTACTCTACCCATTTGACATATCTGATTTAAATGTGGAGGATGAGCCCCTTTCAACTGACCCTTCCAAATCTTGTGTGGCATGTTTAGACCACTCCCCTAATTTAAATTATAAGATGGTTAGGGAGATGGACGAGTTGCTCGATAAGACTCTGGAATTTGAGGCCACCCAATTGAGACCACCATTTGAGTTGTCAATCCTTGACGATTCAATGCCTCTTCTGAGTAGTATCAATGAACGGAGTCTTCACATCAATGTTTTATCTACTGACCCTCAATCTGTCTATGCAAGAAAAGAGCAAGAGAGCATGTTTCCATCTACTTTTAAAGATGATGGAATCCTTGGGCATAGTATCACAAACCTCAATATGGAGAACGAGTCCCTCTCAACTGACTATCTCAACTCTCTGGAAGGTTGCTTGGCATACTTTGCAGATTCAAATGATCCCACGATAAAAGAAATAATGGATGCCTTGCAAAACAATACCTCGGTAGTTGTTACTGACCAAGAGAACCCTTATTCTGAAGCCCCTCCTTCCACAGATCCTAAATATTTACCATTAAAGGAAGAGGAACTAAAACTTGAACTGAAGTCTAAAACTTCAAAGTTTGTTGAGACTACATCACCTACTAAGATTTTTTTTTTTTTAATTTTGTCTACCTGTAGTCTCTGATTCACCATGGTATACTAACATTGAAACTTTTTCTGTCACAGGTGAATCGTATATACTTTGGACACCTTAGGAGATCAAAAGGAAACTTTATGCTGAGGTCCATAAATTTCTTTGGACATTCATGCTCCAGCATATTCAAGCCTATTACAAAAAGGGCTTTTGGATGATCTTGTTAAGAAACCTACTAAGAAATTTATCAAGATATTGGCTGGAGGAAGAACCTGATACATGACTAAGTAGATTTCCCTTGCTTTCCTAGTTTAGGATTAAAATTTATTGCTTTCATAGGATTTAGGACTAGGATAGTTTATTTTCAGTTTGTTTCGTCATTCTGCTAACCCATCTTCGCATTAAGAACTTTGGAAAAATTGCAATTTTCCTTTTTCAGGTACTACCTTTCCATAACTGCTCCTTTATTTTGCCTCATTTGCATTGCATGCTTATATCTGTTACATTGAAGACAATGTAGATTTTAGGTTGGGAGTGTGGATTAGGTAAGCTAATCAATTGTTTTCTTAGTCTTTGAGCAAAATTGTGAAAAAAATTTTGAAAAATTCTAAAATTTCTGTGAATTTAAGAGATTTTTAAGATAATCCATGAATTAGAATTCTAAGATGCTTAATGTTGGTGCTTTATGCCTCATGGATTTTAGTCACTTGAAAGATCTCAAAAATTAAGATTGATTTATTGATCAATGATTAGAAGTTTTAAACATTGATTGAGTCATGATTTCACATATCACATCCAACTTTCACATTAAGGTTTCAGTTTGATATTGAATTGTTAACTTGAAGATTATTAAGCATGGAAGGAACCAACTTGGGGAATTTGTCCATCATGTTCAATGACAAGAATTGAAAAAGAAAAGAAAAAGAAAATACCCAGTTAAAAAATAATTGTCGTAAAAAAAGGCTACCTATTAAAGATCTTTAAAAAAGTTGATATAGCGTGAAAGCCATTGATGGAAAGATCAAAAGCTGGAAGAATAAAAAGGGAATTAAAAGATGAACTTTAAGGCAAGTTTCGTTTTAGGTTTTGGTTGTCTTGAATGCTCTTTTGATTATTAATGTTATCATGAAAATGAAGATTGAACCTTTAATTGTGATAAGTCTAGACTTCATTATGCACCTATGGAACTTAATGTTTGGAATGGTTCTAATTGAAGGATTAATGCTTTAAACTTAATTATGAAGTTACAAGTGCTAAAGTTTAAGAGAGAATAATGCTCAACATTGATGTATTTTGAAACTCTATTATCTGAATTATTTTTGAAACCTCTTGAGCTTATGGAAATTATACAATGGTTTTTGAAATATATTTTTCGCATACTTTGCTCGGGACTAGCAAAATGTTGCTTGGGGATTGTGTTGAGGGTTAAATATTGCATATTATCCCCCATTTATTACTTGGCTTTATGAACATGACAATGCTTAATATCCTACTTTATACATGTTTGTGTTGCAAGGTGAATTTAAGAGCTTGGATTGAAAAGAGTGCTAAAAGCATGGATTTGATGCTCAAAAGTCACCAAGGCAAAGGATAGATCTTAAGAGACCAAAAATGGAGAATTTTTATGCCCAAGATCCAAGGAAACTAAGTAGAAAGGATGGAGAAAAGATTGGAAAGAGCACAAGTAAAACATCAGAAAAATAGCAAATTTTGGTGCTACCTAAGCCAACTTCGATAGCTACCTAATGTGCACAAAACAGTCTAGCAAGAAAACAGCTTAATTTCGTGCTACCTAAGCTTAATTCGGTACCATCGAAGTCAATTTCAGTAGCAATTTTAGCAGCACATTTTGCTATCTAAGCATTCTGCACATACAATTTCAGATACGACTTCGATGCTATCGAAATCGCACAGATATATTGCGCAGGGCCGACACAGATTGCGTAAATTGAGGCCTTTCGCAAGCAGTTTCTGAAAATTTTAAGTCGGTGCATAAGAAGGGGATGCACAAATATAAATAGGAGTCCCTATGACATTCTTATGCATCATCTAGGGTTTGAGGAGTGGAGCAAAAGCATGGAGAGCCGCAGCCAAGAGTCTTTCTTCCTCTTCCTTAGTTATTTTTAGTTGTTTTTATGCTTTTCTTAAGAGATTTTAGTTCAATCATGTTTATAGTTGGCTAAACCTCTTAGCTAGGGCTAAGAGGTGAAGCTTGTATCGTGCTTGGGATGTTTTCTTTTTCTTTGATTCATGTTTTATTGAACTTCATGGATTCTAGTTTTTATTTAAGGAATACTTTTAGTTTTTAATGGTTTGTTGTGACTTAAATTATAATAGATCTACAATAGCTCTGAGTATCTTCTTTTCCTATTTTGAGATTGAGAAGTTAGGAAATCCTGTTGTTCACCATCATCTCATGGGCATGGTTGAGTGATGGAAACCTTCCTAATCTTCCCAAGTCTCTTATGTTTGGTTGTGAGATTGGTATATCCTATTGTTTATCATTGTCTCCTGGGCATGGTTAGGTGATGGAATCACTTCCAAACCTCATAACTTTCATTCGTTGACACTAGATTCATGAGATGTTTAGAAATTTAATTATCTCTCTTTTCCAATTGGATAGGATAGGACTCCAATTCCACTTATGTTACTTGAATTAAGTAAGGAATCACCCTGATTGCTACAAGTGGATCCTTGGAAAGCCTAGTTCCCACCTTTAAATTTACAAGTTTTAATTACCTTATTCAAAATCACTTTCTCAAATGTTTCAAATTTAGGTTTACATCTTCTTCTACTTCTAGTTGTAGTTACTTTCAGAATACACACAAGATTAGTCCCTGTGGATTAGACCTCGGTCTCACCGAGTTATTACTACATCGCAACCCTACACTTGAGGTTGTGAACATATATTTATAGGTTACTTAAAAGATATGACATGCAAAACTATGCTCCTGGATAGTCGCCCATTGTAAAGGGTGATAAATTCAACCACTTCTAGTGTCATAAAAATGATTTGGAAAAGAATCAAATGAAAATTTTCATACACGTCAGTAATAAGGAGTGTCATGTATACTCAAGTTTGCACATGACCGGATATTGCCTTTATATTTGGAATGTTGGGCAGGTATCTATCTAATCCAAGAATGTAGCATTAGATATCTGCAAAGAATGTGTTGCGCTACCTGCAAAGAACAAATGACTTCGGACTCACATACAGAAAGATCTGATCATTTAGAGTTGGTTGGATACTCAAATGCAAATTATGCTCGCTGTGTTGATATAAAGAAGTCCACCTCAAGCTACATATTCATGATGGTTGATGGGGCTATGTCGTGGAAAAGTATGAAACAGTCAACCACAATCTCATCCACCATGGAAGTTGAGCTCATTGCTTATCATGGGGCATCTAATTAGGCATTGCAGTTACAACGTTTCTTCTCAGGTTTGCGGGTACTAGAGCATATCCCAAAACCATTGAGAATCTTTTACGATAATTCAGTTGTGATTTCCTTCTCTAGTAACAATAAACATTCATCAAAGTTGAGGCATATCAGTATCAAGTATCTTGTCGTGAAGGAAAGCATTCAAAATCGTCTAGTGTTTGTGGACTTCATCGGCACTAAGCAAGTGATTGTGGATTTGCTCACTAAAGGGCTCCCTATTACGTTATTTCGGGAGCATATAACATCAATGGGAGTCATTGATCCCACAAATGTTTTCAGTTAGTGGGAGTTGAGCATATTTTATTAGAATTGAAAAAATCTCATTTGATAAAGTTTTGATGCTTCTAATATAAATTTAATTTCTGTTTCTCTCCATATATGCGCAATTTATTCTGAGTAAGCGGAACCAAAGACATGTCCCGTTGGAGACATTTGAAAGCTCTAGGACCTCTTAAGGATAAGGATATATCATCACACTACGTGTGTAATCCTTATACCATACTTTCTAGTTCATGATCTATGTCATTAAAAATGATAGTATTTGTGACTATACTTAGTTACTTTGCTTAGATTAAATGTTGTGATGGACCAAATTGACCAAATTGTAATATCGCTGCTCGTATTATTCAACAATTATATTGGCTAACCATTTGGATGTTTTCTTCAAAATTAAAATATTTTTTCAAAGTTTTTTAAATGATTAATCATTGACATTGATTAATGTGGCCCAAGTGGGAGAATGTAGGAATTCTATATGGTGGGCCTTATTGATTAACGGTTTAGATTGTCCCAAGGGTTGGATAGTATGATCGGTAGTACCAGCGGACCCCACTCAGTAGTGATACATCTAAAAATCGTGTAAAGGGTGGTGCGCTACAACTATGTCACACATAGAGTGTTCTAGTGGGACTGGGATTACAAAATTTGTGTGGAGCCTTAGGGAGAGG
Source organism: Magnolia officinalis (assembly GCA_021015155.1). Classification (NCBI taxonomy): domain Eukaryota; kingdom Viridiplantae; phylum Streptophyta; class Magnoliopsida; order Magnoliales; family Magnoliaceae; genus Magnolia; species Magnolia officinalis. The sequence goes on along the minus strand of JAJHSJ010000007.1, from coordinate 64,003,451 downwards.
AGTTTCGATGGGTTCCAAACTCTTCAACCCTCTAAACTATATAAATAAGGTTGGGTCCCCAATCCTACATACAACAAAAGCTTATATTCCCATCCCAGTGCTTCTCTAAGGGTGTAAGGTACGAAAGACTACGTCATTAAGCTTGTAGCGAAGGCATCCCAATCATGTATGTTATTTTGTTTATTTGATCTCCATATTCGATACATAGCATAGTGCGATTCAATTCCGTATACAGTTTTACAGTACATTGAATGTGGACGACTAGCAAGTAGCAACTTCTACTAAACCATTTACTTCTTTTTTCTTATGGGGGTGGACCACAAAACAATTAGATTAGCCAGGTCCATGCTAATCTTTATGTACAAAGTAGGGGGCACCTTATGCACTACATGCATGTCCCACGCTCTTGCCAAATTGGCAGGTGGGATGCATGCCAGGTTTGAAAAAGGCATAACATTGCAACCAGTGATCCGTCACAAGGGTATGGATTTTGTGATACAGCTAAAGAATGTCCATGTAACTAAACTTCGACCATCCCCTTTGATTATTAAGTACAAAAGAATATCTTCAGTATCTAAATCTGACCCGAAATTCTCTAAGAGCTTTTATTAATTGTGAAGAAAATGTACATTCTCAATTACTCGGTAGATGCCACAAGCAGTTGATTGCGACTCCTTTGAGGAAAAACTTTTATTAAATGGGACAACCATTCATTTGATAACTACAAACAATGTCGAATTTATTGCATTGTGTGCACTATGGGGAGAGTATGATTTGATTGTCTTGTTTAGCTATTGGTATTGGATGTCGATGTCCTGAAAAGCATCTTAAATAATTTATTTTATAAGTTAAGATTATTGTGGTTGATTTTTAATAAATGATTGATTATCTATCAACTGTGAATGGAAGCTTTGACTGACATTTATAAATGTTAAGTCGGGTCGGGACCCAACTCTTTATGGGTTGGATTAAGGAGTTTAAAAGGAAACTTGGTAGGGTCTCCGATGGTATAAATTGGTTAATGGGAGAGTTGAGGAGCTTCAATTTTCAACTATCTAAACCTTTTAACCACTTGATTGGGCTTAGGTGACTTAGTCGGATTGATGATTATCTTGTATGATGTCAATTGGCATCATGGGTGGCATCGATTATTATTTTTTTGTTACGCACATGTTCACACCCACACACACCACATGGATTGATGATTATCTTGTATGATTTCAATTGGCAACATGGGTGGCATCAATTATTATTTTATTGTTACACACATGTTCACACCCACACACACCACATGGGTACTCAAACTCTGTTGAAATTCACAGTCTACCACTAAGCCATGAGTAGGGATCTATGATCTCAATTTATCTCCACTATTAGCATTAGTAATTTTTTCTCACTTATGAGTGTGGATTGACACACATTGGATCAATCTCTTTGAATCTCTTACTGTGGCCCATCACGCCTAATATATTTATACTTTTAACTTCAACAATCTCTTCGAATCACTTACTGTGGCCCATCACACCTAATATATTTATACTTTTAACTTGGGCCTATCCTTAGACTTAAGCTTAAAGATAGACATAAGGACGAAAGATCTTAAATAAGTGGAGCAATGGAAGATTATTTTAGGATCACCTAGATAACACTGCACATACGCATAAATTGCATAATTTTACTTAATTCTTTTTCTTTTAATCAAGATTTTCTCCAAGCAATAAAATGAATTACTTGGGGTATGTCATGATTTGAAATGTATTATTTTCCAAGAATTTTTTTAAAAAAAGAAAACAAAAACAAAAACAAAATAAAATAAAACAAGAGTTAGGAGACTCATTGCAACAAAAGGAGGGATTTTGGGAAACCCTAACTCTAGCAACAATAGCTGTTGTCACCACCCTTTCTCCCCAAAGACCGGTGAATGCCGAAATCATTGGCTTATGTTGGATTATCCAGAAAACCACTATACAGTGTCAAATTCTCCAATCTAAACAATGAAATTGTATTATGTTGCATTACTTGATTAATCTTCCTTTATTGTAAACTACTTTTATTTTCTTTTAAATATATTTGCATAAAAAGGAAAAATAAAAAAATAAAAATTTTGGAATTTTTTTCGGCCTGCCGATCACCCACTTAAGCTAGCCGAATTGGGTACAGATTGAACAAAATGGGGAAAACCCCCCAAATTGCTCATTTCCACTTCATCTTCTTTGGCTCACCGGTGCTTCCTTTGGCCAACACATCTCCCTAGCCTCCTTGTAAGTGTTTTATTTGTTATTTCCTTCTAAATTTAAGTTCTTGGTTGTGCTTTATTTATGAATCTTGCAATTTCTTTGAATCTAGAACCTTCGTTTTGGTGGGTTTGCTCCAAAAATCTGATCTACTTAAACCCATCACCCGCTTTGTTATTCTTTGTTCATTTTCTTCCATAGAACATCGGATTAAACGTACCATTTGTAGACTATTCCAGTTCCTCACCTCGCTCTGTTCCTTGGGTTGTGCGGTCCATACACGCACCAGAGGATGATCTAGAGAATGTACGGGATTTCCTCTCTCGAAGCATCATTATTGAGCAATCAGTTAATCTTGATCATATCAGTCAATATGGTCTATTTGATCTTCTCTCCAAGGTTGGATGGGAGAAAATGCTAAAATGGGGCAGGACGACTTACCGGTCCATTGTACACGGGATGTATACATCCATAAATAAAGTTTCCTCCGATAATCTATCATTTAATATTCAATTTATGGAAGAAACTATCATCATGACACCCTCCATATATCAATAGTTATGGGCATTGAGATGGTGGATGACGGGTTACCTATAACACCTCTTTTTGAAGATATGTACACTTCAGAAAGAACTACCATTACCTGGGTGTTCTGTGGATTTAACGCCAAATGGAGGTCCGGTAACTCTCTCCCCACTTATAATTTACTTCCAAAATACCGCATTCTTTATCACATCTTTACATCTAATGTTTATCAAAGGGCTGAGAATAAGACTGATCCTACTCCCTTCATGATGCATATTATGCATTCTGTTGCATTCGGTATTCTTATTTGTCTTCCTTCTTAGATATCTCATTTGATAATTCAATATCGTGTATATCCTCGTCATGGTTTCGTTCCTTTTGCATTTATTATGACTTCCCTTGCTTTAGGGTTCAATATCCAAATTCATGTGATTGAAGCGTCGAAATCCGAACTTCCCTTTGGTAATGCAAACTTGAACATGATGAAGTTAAATTTGAAGCCTGAGTAGCAAGGCGATCAAGAAGAGGATCCTGAAGGTGATATCAACATGGATGACATATTTACTGACTTGGAAGAATCAACTAATACGAATGACTCGAATTTCCAACCTTCGCAATTCTCTGATAGGTTGGAGAGTTTAGAGAGGAAGGTAGATGCCTTACATGTATTCCAGGAATCATTACTTCATACTCAAAAATAACATATGAAGTACATGAAAAATTATTTCATCGATTCAATCGGAGTCTAAAAATTATGATACGTAATAACTTTTATTCTCTCTATGGATTACATGCACTCTTGGATGGCTTTGCCTTATGCACATTTGCATATTAATATTTATGTAACTTAATGAATTCCTATTCTTATTTTATATGCTCTTATCCTTGATAATCATGTTGCATACATCATTTAATTCTTTCTTCCTTTGTCAACTTCTGAAAAAAGGGGGAGAAAATGGTAATGGATATATGAGCACAACTCCACAACACTTGAATGAATATCTAAGCATAACACTTGCATGCATGAATTTTAAGGAATTAGATTTTTTTTAATGTGATAAAGTATTGGATTGTATAAATATATATTCAATGTGACTAAGTGCTCAGGGGGGAGTTACGAATGCTTGTTCTAAGGGGGAGCATCAAGATCATCAAGATATGGTATCATTGGTGGTGTACAAATGTTCTTATGATCCAGAGATCATGTTAGTATGATGAGTCTATGATATGTTATAATACTTTATGATGTGTTGTATGATTGTATGATTGTATTTTGTCACAAATTTTGTAAGGCCCGTATCCCAGACCATATAATTCCTTATACTTCCGCGATCCTCCCCGTCGAATTTCGGCAACCAGCGACCTGTAACCGGTGTTTGCCCGTGTAACAGCCCGGATTTTTCCCAACCTAGAATTAGACGTCCTTAGGCGATGGGTCAATCCTAACACAGGTTTAACTTGTCAAACACTCAATTAAAGCCTCAAATCCCTTTTCAAACCATTTTCTTCACAAATCCCACCCTTCACCACCTTGTTCTTTCAATTTTTCTAAGCACTTTCATCCTAGACACTATTTTAAACTGGCTAAGTAGTATAACTTGGATCACTTTATATACAAACTACAAAGGCCCAGGTACCACCTCAGACAGGAATTACTCAGGACTAAATCCTTTAGAAATTAGGCGAGAATTAGCCAGTGTTAAACTACAGTACCAGTGAAATTAGCACCAATCACCTTAAATACGATCTGCAAGACCCAAAACCTATAAAATCATTGACGCTAGGTTACCCTAAAATCTAGGATCAATCTCATTACCCGGCTGTTCTCGGGAGCATCTTGAAACTCTGTATCAGAGCAGGACAACACGTCAGAAGTCCGAATAATACCAAGTTAAGGAATTAGGACCGCCTTGCTGGGCTTGACAACCATCTCGGAAATCAAATCCAGATAGTGTCCCAGCGCTATTCGCTTGAGCTCGGAGTGAAGAGTGTGAGAAATGTGAAATTAATTCAAAATAAAATATCTCAAATAGTAATCTGGCACCTCTCGCTTGCGGATCAGTTTTAAGCAACCAGACCGTCAGAATCAGACCAAATTACACCCTCGGATCAGGAGAAATTTCATACACATTTACATGTACTCGGAATCTCCGATCGAGATCCGCTGACCGTTGAACTGAAACTGGTCCGCCACGTGTGATCTAGAATCCCGACTGAAATGAAAACTTAACTAAACGTAAATCCAATGTCTGTGAGCTTAAGTCCGACCTTTGGCTCAAGGAGGCCCGCCAGAAGTCCTCCGTTGAGCTGAAACTGACCCGCTTTGGTTATAACCTAAGTATACTTTGACCTGGAGTCTGTTTCAGAGAGTTTTTAGGCTATATAAGGACCTTAAAACCCTCTCTCTCACAGTCATACGAATTTGAGAGAAACCCTAGAGAGAAGAGAGAAAAGAGAGAGAAAGAGTGAGAGAAGTGAGAGAATCTCCAAACTGCTATTCCCTGCCGCTTCACGAGTTCCACCACTTCATTCTAATCACTTTCCCGGCGATTCCGGCGCCATTTCTAGGTAAGAAACCCTAAGCCTAATCTGATTTGGAGTTTTGATAGTTGTAGGTTATGAAATAACTAATCTAAAGCATCCTATAGGTTACCAATCTGCCAAATACGAAAGCTTAGCAAACCTATCGACTTCGTTACGATTCTACGACAAAAGGTGCAGACTTTAGGTGTATAGTTTATGGTTTTAAATGCTTTGAATGTCAGATAATGATAGATTCATGATCTGCATGCAATTGCACATGTACAAAGTGCTATCTATTTTCCGTTTCGATTAAAGATGAAGAATATGGGATTTTACATATTCTAGGTATTTGTAAAAAGTACCATATATATATAAATTTTAGAAATGTGTTTGCCATGATTATTTGCTATATTAATATAATATATATGGATAAAATACTTAGTTGGCGAAAGGACTCGCCATAATACATGATTTGCTAATATACACTATGTATGTAGAAATAGTGTATTCTAGAAAGTACCGTATACGTATAAATTTTGGAGATGTGTTTGCCATGATTATTTGCTATATGAATATATTATATATGCATAAAATACTTGCTTGGCGAAAGGACTCGTCCTAATACATGTTTTACTATTATACACTATGTATGTTGTAATAGTGTACTCTAAGTGTTTGTGAAAATGCTTGTGAGAGTAAGTGTGTGGATGATGGTGCCTTAGGTAGGTGTTGAGATGGGATTCTCAACTACCTTAGAAACATGTATGATTTCCCCCATGTGGGTCGTTTACTTTAACCACTTACTTATGAAATATATGTGTTTGTATTCCTATTTATGTAGTGCTTTATAACATGCTTTATAACATGCTTTATAATATGCTTTATGATATGCTTGTTAATATGCTCAAATGATTGTATGATTTTATTTATGTAAGGCGTATGTTTAAATTCATGTTTATGTTGTATGATCCGCCATGGGTGATGGGGGAGTGCTGCAACGAGTGCGTGCAACAGCCCTAGCAGCCCTAAACGGATAATACCAGACTTTGATTGTATGATTTGAATCTTGATCCATTACTGCATTATCTATCTGCAATTGATTGTGTTTGGGGCTATGATTATAGTCCAGACAATCGGTACCAGAATTGAATTCATGGCTGTGTTTCATTTGCCACGTGAGATGTGTTGAACGAACCCGAGTCGTACTTCGGTTGGCGATAGTGGTTGGCTACACGAAGTGCTTATGCGCTTCATATCGTTCAACTTGTTGTGCGCTCGAGCTAGCCGAGCTCGTCAAGTAACCCGATCTGTCTTATGTATGTTCACCATATTTGGACGCCTCTGCTTGAACCTAGGGTACAAAACTTACCAGTGGAATTCTGTTAACCATGGTACCTCGATCTGCTAAGACTCATGAGTCAGGCATGGTGGTATGAGACACCGTGGTCGAGTTGTCGGCCTACGCTGGGGCCACATGCCTCCCCGTAGTGACCAGTGAGCAACCAGACTCGTGAGCCGATTATGGTGGTATGGGACACTATATTCGTGCTGTCGGCCTACATTGATAAGGTGATGGGGGAGCGGTGTAACCTTTGTGCGTAACAACCCTGCCAGCCCTCTGTAGTGACCTCGAGCATACTCTGAAATTGCGGTGAGCCTTAGAGTTTTGCCGCGATGTATAGAGTATGAACTAGGCCTGTTTCTGTATAGTGATGAATCGTTAAAGAGGTGATGGGGGAGTGGTGTAACCTTTGCGCGTAATAGCCCTGACAACCTTGGAGTGACCTAGAAAACACACCATCGTATGAGATTAACTAGGACTGACAACCCTAGAATGGATCATGTTTGGGAATGATACAAGGGAGGTACCTTAGTTTCCCAATCCTGCTGTTTGAAATGGACTAATAATAACTCGGTAATCATGCTCATCATGCATTGCATGTGCCTGGAAGATGTGGAGCACTGAGGGATGAAAGTATGTCACGAACTTGAGATGGTGTTGCACGAGGGAGGGTGTGGTGAGGGCATACATCATGACTGCATCCATACTTGCATTAATAAGAGTAATTAGGAGTTTTGATTGTACTGCTTTATCATTACTGCTTGACTGAATTGATAACATGTTAACCTATGCTTTATTGTTCCACTGAGTTGATCACTCACTCCCATGTTACAGGACGGTGTTGTACACACCAACCAAATTTGTTGAGTTTCAGGTGATGGCGATGTTTATGAAGTAGAGTCGGACTATTGTGATGTGGAGGAGTTCACCTACATGTAGTTCTCTGTCAGGTTTATGAAGACCTGGTATTGTATTGACGGGGCTATGGTACTTGGAATAGAAGCCAATACACTTACACATTTGGTATATTTTGGAACTATACTTGTAATTATTTAACCTGGTAATGTTATCACACTCTGGAGACTCACCACAGTTTTTATATATTTTATAAATCTATCACAGTCTTCCGCTTGCAACTTAACTGTCTCTGGAGTATGATATGCTATTTTGGCTTAATCTCACTCATGTTCACTACATTAATGTAGACAACATTTAATCATCATTATTATGTTGCATAAGTGATGTTCCGGAACTTGAGAGTTGAGTTACTACTCGACCCTCGATTTATCGAGGTGTTACGGTTGGTATCAGATCATGATTTGGATTAAAATGGACCTGGGTTATAGTCACACGACGCCCACTAATGCACTCTGACTTAGGAGGGAGCAACGGAATGTAGAAACAGTCATAGGTATCCCGATTTCGCCAAATGGCGAAGTTCACTGAAAACGAACACCGAAATCGAGTCTGTATTCAACCATGGTCGCACGAGTCGACCTTAAAACATTCCTAGGCCGTCTATTATTGAGTCTAGATTACAATCCACCTCACCCCAACCGTTGACAATCGGTAGAATATGGGATAAGCGTGATGATGATAACTACTCCAAATCCTCGGAGCTTCTCTGGACTCCTCATGGAGACTTCTCGAATCCATGAGGAAAGAAAGCAGAAAATAGAAATAAATTCTAATACATTCGAAATTGATTAATGAATGACTAAAAACGAGTTCACAACCTTTTAAATAGGGATACCAATTAATGGGAAAGAAATCAAAATCGAACTACAACTAAAACTCCTAGAATTCGCAACTTACTATAAGGTCGTGACGTCTATTAGTGCGCAAGGCTTTCAGCCAAAAATAGTAAGTGTCTTATTTGGCTTCACCAAACCGTTCTCCTAATTATTCTAAGCCCATTTCACGTTGGGCGCAACTCCTAAAGCCCAACAGATGAAGAGTAATCAAACTAGAACTACTATTTTTAGTAAAATGAAATTGAAACAGGAAAACGACCGTCAATCAGAGGGTTTTTTTGCAATTTCAGGCTGTGCAACCTGGCATAGCAGGGTTGGTTGGCTTTATTAGATCGTTCTACCCCAAATTCATATATTTTACGTCAGATAACTCATTCTGAATTGCAAGATACGTCCGATTATCCCGAAACTGCCCGAAATAGAGCGAATCGGGGTCGGGGGCCTACCCACTCTAATCCAGGGTTACCCAGGTGGGACCCAGTGCTTTTTGGGGCCTAGGGGACTGGAGGAACACGTCCATGGGGCCCACCTTTGAAAACTCTAAAATTTTTCAGCGAGGCCCTCACCCGGTCGGTGAGCCCTCGCCACTTTTTGGGCTGGGCCGGGCCTGCGGCTCGGGCCGATCGAGTTTGGGGGTCTTAGGACCCCCTGATATGTGGGTCGTCCACTGAAAACCTCCCAAAGCACTACTTCCTTCACAAACCCCCCCTCCAAGCCATTTTCTCTCTCCAACCTTGTTGTTTCTCTTCAAAATCACCCTTCCGATCGTCCTATCTGCTGATTTCGACCACAACCCATCCACGTCTTTCGATCACAGCAATACCCACCTCCCTATCCTCTCCATTTTCTTTTGTTTGAGCTCACACGCCCCCATTTGAAGTCAAAATCGGGCAAGCCCTCTAACCCATCCATTTTCTTCATTTTCCTTTCTTTACTCCTTGTCAGTTGGGCCTCTACAACCCCTGATGAGAACCAAATCTATGGAGAACCAAAACTCTAGCCCCTTTTCTCCCTTTAGGGCCCGTTCGGCTAAACTGCATTAGGTGAGTTAGGTGGATAGAATTGTATAAGTAATAATAAATGTATGTGTAGGTATGGTCCCTAGATTGGGTGTATCCCATGTTTTCCGACACCATGTTTAGAATGTACGCAATTAAAAGTAAATTCTGAGATTTCCTTTCAAATAACACTTAGAAATTCATTATCCTGGGATATCACTTATTGACGGGGCTATGGTACTTGGGATAGATGCCATTACACTTACACATTTGGTATATTTTGGAACTATACTTGTAATTATTTAACCTGGTAATGTTATCACACTCTGGAGACTCACCACAGTTTTTATATATTTTATATATCTATCACAATCTTTCGCTTGCAACTTAACTGTCTCTGGAGTATGATATGCTGTTTTGGCTTAATCTCACTCATGTTTACTACATTAATGCAGACAACATTTAATCATCATTATCTATGTTGCATAAGTGATGTTCCGGAACTCGAGAGTTGAGTTACTGCTCGACCCTCGATTTATCGGGATGTTACAGCCCGCGACCCTAAGTCACATCCTATAAATCTAAGTTGCTCGACCTGAGACTTGTACCATTGCGACCGCGCCTTCGCAGCGGTTCCAATGCCGTAACTTACGCACCGATGCGATACCCAAGCCAGGAGCTATAGGCCCACGTTTATTTCGAGAAAAATGTCACGCGTTGCGAATCCTGATAGAATCTCTACCCAATCTATCACATCAATCAATCAAGTAAAATCCATCACTCACCCATACATCTCCCTTCACCAAGTCAAATGAACCCATACCTATCCCATCCCTTTCTTACCACAAGTCAAGGCAACCCATACCCCATGCCACCTCATGCCCCCAAAAGTCAACAAAGCCCATACCCCCCATGTCACTTCCTCTTACAACATCCTCTCTCCCTCTCATTCTCTCTACCACTTTCCAAGCAAGTAAAGAGTGGACGTCCAAGCAATTCCCAAGGAGAGAAAGGGCCAAGTGTGGCCCACTTCCTACCCCCAAATCTCTCATCCTAGCCCTTCAATTTTCATCATCCTCCATCAAATTTAAAGCTAATGAGCTTAGCATTCCAGGGAGCCTAGAAGAAGTGGAATTGGTGGGTGTTTATAGGACTAGAGTAGTGATTTTGATGATGAGCCAAGTGGGGCCTACCGACTGATGGTATGGATCTCACTTTGGACCCTAGGTGTGGTCGATGGCCCACCATAATTCATATGTTCATCACATGATGGGGTCATTCTCCATGGACTCCATCATGATGTTTATTATTGTGAGAAGGTCATCTAGACCTTGCATTTTGGTGGAAAAGGGATTTCCACCATTGATTTTTATGATTTTAGGGCCCACATGATTTGGGACCCATTTTGATGTATGTATTGTATTTACATGGCCCACTTAGGGAGGGCTCATAGTGGTGGAGCCCCTCAGCTCCATCGCCATCTCTCTCTCTCTTCTCTCTCTCTCTCTCTCTCTCTCTCTCTCTCCCCTCTTTCTTTCCTGTTGCAGCCCACCTTATTGCTGCCCGTTTTTCTTTGACAGCTAGACGAAGTGAAAATACAAGTATCAACTAATCTGAAGCTTTGGTGGGCCACCACGTGGACCCACCTAATGAATGTGTGGATCCACGCCGTCCACATGTGTTGAGACCACCTGGTGTAAGTGGTTTATCCACCGCCCACCTACGTGGACCCCACCTGATGGATGTTCTTCATCCATACCATTCAAATGGTGGGGCCTGGATGAGGAAAATCACATATATCAGCTTGATCCAACAAGTGGCCCACTAGACGTGGGATCACCATGATGAAAGTATTTTATCCACTGTCCAAGTCCTTGGACCGTGGGAAACCACCTTTATGTATGTGTTTCATACACGACATCCGTTCGTTTGAAGGACATGGGACCCACCCCCCAAGTGCTGCACGTGTAGGGGTGGGGTCCACCTTGATATATGTATTTTACATCCACGTCGTCCATTTCTGGACGTGGGACCCACCTTGCATGTGTTGCAATTTAGGCTTGATGTTTCAGATAAGAAATGTCGTGTAGCGAATGGAGATCGAGGTTGCAATTTCGACAATTGCAACTAGGTTCTAAGCTATGATTTCAGCCCGCAGATACCCGCCACACCAGACTCAATTCTGTGTTGACTCAACCCAACTTAGTACCTATGATGGGGTCGGACTCTGTCCAGGTTAGTCCATGTCAGACTCGGACTTGGATCGGGTTAGGTATTCTAGACTCGGTACCGAGTCGGGTCGAGTTCGTGTCAGGTCTGTTTCAAACCTGGGTCAAGTCCGGTCAGCCCTAACTCGGTCCAACTCAACTCGATGCCCACCTCTAGTGGTGTTGTTGATGGAATCATCAATGTAAAGATGGGTTACTGTAACGTCTCAGCTATATACCCATGTAACACCCCGAAAATTGGCACCCGAGTGGATAGAGTCTGATCCCGAGTTTTCATATGTTAACCAAATGAAAATTCACATGTGGCTTCGTTCAAATTCACATCAGTTCCACACACGAGCAATCAGAGTAGCACAATTTAAATTAGCGGATCCAAAGCGAGCTAGAGATAATAAAAATAAATAAATATGGGGCCGACAGTAAAGATACAATTAAAATATGGTGTTCGCCCAAATGAGAATTATACAAATCATAATAATTGCAATAGGAACAAAAGAACAACTACCAAGTGGGAAGACACTAAAGATCTACTGGGCGCCCCGAGTGCACGACCGAATGGTCTTATTGTTGAGTTATCTGCATATGTCAAATAGAAGGTGTCAAACGCCAACATAGTGAAGAAATATCCCCAAGATTTTTACCTAGGACATTTTAGAAATTAACAGGTTCATAACAAATACATATTCATACATGTAATATACTTAAGCATGTTATATTTAACGTAAGATATTAAGCAGTTATACGCGTTATCAACCCAGTCAACGCAGGTAATGATAAAACAAGAAATCAAACATCTCCTAAATACTCTTGTTAAATATGCATATGAAGATATGACATGATGCATGCTCTCACCATGTAACACTCCCTCAACATGCAACTCCGACTACCTAGTTTGCAAATGACAACACTTCTTCAACACGCAACTTCAACGCATGTTTCACCACATTCTAAACTAATGCGATGTGGTGAAGGATCATGTTAGCCGACTAATTATTAAGTTCAATTCATCCAACATATTGGTGAAGCTAGGATACCGACGTTATATCATGAGTCCTTATCCGGATCTCATGGTTCGTTGTCGCACGTAGCGACTCCTTATTAGTGTCCCTTGATCCAACTTTAGGTATCACCCGTTTATCTCACAAATCAACAATTCCAAAGGTATAGTATGATACCTAAATGTATGAGGATCAACCCAGTATGAATCGTCACCCAATACTGGGTATGATCACTCAGTTCCAAGATGAGGTCTTGTCACATAAAACCAAAACACATAAAGGAGAGGGCTCGTCACCCAATTCCATTCAAGCCCGAGTCGTTCGAATGGTACTCTAGCATGGAACCATCGGTCAAGTAATTTGACGGGAGCCATTCGAATAATGGTTTATCACCTTCATCAGTGCTCACTGGTCACTATGGGAAGACTCGTCACCCTAGCATAGGCGGACAGCTCGGACACGGTGACCCATACCACCATGCCTGGCTCATGAGTCTTAGTTGCTCACTGGTCACTATGGGGAGGCTCGTCACCCAGCGTAGGCTGACAACTCGGACACGGTGTCCTATACCACCATGCCCGGCTCATGAGCCATAATGGGATCGTAAAAATAACAGTTATGAGTAGACTAAATCAATGGTAACGGTGGTATCCCATATTCTATTGATTGTTATAGAATCGCCAAGTACAAAAATGATTGAGCTTGCATTAGACTAATGTGAATACTACAGAAGACCTCGGGTAAACCGACATTGGCTGTAAAGCATCCCGTGTAGCTCCAACTATTGTCGATGGTCCGTGTTCAACTCCGGCTGGCCGTATAACCTAGGATAGCCTCCGTAAAGCGGGCTATCCCCATATTTGGATAATTTACAAAGCTCGGTCCACCACCACAATACAATTCAATAATCTTAGTATTTCTAAGCATTCAACATCTAAGAATTTTATAATATTAAGACTTTCATGTTATTCAAGCATTTTATTGAGTATATTACCAATCTATTAGTAAATAAATGCATTTGATTATTCTAAAATGCCAAGTAGAAGCTTGGGGATAGATCTTCACCTTATAGTCAAAATCCTTGACTCAGATGAGGCCATAACAACAAGAATTTGGGAAAATGCCCCGAACCTAAATTAGAGTATAAGACTATCGTTAATAATGTGGATTTAGTCATAATTAAATATTAAACAATGAATTATGGCTTAACTAACTCAATTTGATTGATCCATCAACTCGATTCGACGAATCGAGACTCGTAATTGTCGCATAACCTAAATCATAATGGAATGGGGCCCCCGATTACGGTTCCCAGAAGAGTATGGACCACTCCAATTGATAATTGTGACTTAAAGCCCTAACATACTCAATCTTAATATTAGAGTTTGCGAGAATCGATGGAAATAAAAGGGAGTTTCTAACCCTAATGGCTCAAAATGAAAGAAATGAAAGAAAAAGAGGGAAAGCCATGTAGGAAAATCTCTTACCTAGAAAGTGAGTGGAGAATCCAACCTAAAATCTTCTGATTTCTTCCGTGGAAGGCATGAGATCGGGAATAGAGATGAGGTCTTGCACGAATCCGGTGAACATGAGGATTGGATGGTGTGGTCCAGCATCGGGCCCCACCATCTCTCTCATTCCTCTCTTCTTCTCCTCCTCTTTCTCTCCTTGGCTTTGCGAATTCGTATGGGAGTAAATGAGGCCCCAAATGACCTATTTATATCACCAGATTTGATGCAAATGGCCTTAAGGGTTGGGTTTTTACTATACCAGCCCTAGGGGATTGTGTTTCTACTCTTTGGGGGCCATTACAGGGCATAGGGGTCCACGTCCGTCGTAGGATAGTTGACCCTAGTGATGATCTATGCATAGACATAATTAGCCCGCCATTTGGATGCATTGATCGATGGATATTATTAGAAGCCTGTTCAATAGTCACCAATGGTCAGTCGGGGCTGCGGTTATACGGATATGTTTGGAGAAATATAGTTAGTTGGTACCCCAACTTTGGTCATGAATCGACAGTTCAAAAGATACAACTTTATAAAAGAACAAAATGGTTAGTTTCACTTAAGTTAAAGGATTTCATATAAGGTATTTGCACAACCAAGCTCTCACCTTGTGAGTCCAAGTTGAACGATTTGAGGCATGATATCGACTCGATGTCCCGCGATAGACGTCAAGCCCACTAAGAGAAATGTCTTTCTATAATCATGGATTTAGTGGCCCTCTAACGAGCGGTCTAGATCTTGTTTCAATTATTGGGGCATTTCTGGAATGAATTGAGTATCGAGATTTCTTGTGAGAAATGATTAGGGTCTGAATTAGCTAAGTTCATAGTGTAGACTATTCGCAACTAGCGAAAATGATGATTCGGTCATAATTACCCTAATTAAGAACCCTAATTCAATTATACTTAAAACTACCTAATTTAGTAAAATATACTAAAATAAAAAATTTAAATTTAATTATATAGGATGATTCCTAGTATGATTAGAAGCAATTTCTAAGAAGATACCGAGTATACAAATTCTAAGATGAAAAAGATACGCGCGGACCATTAACAACGTGTAGTTGTAGAAAATTTTCAGTTTTAATAGTTCTATTTCATATAATATTTTTGGCACTTCTAATTACTAGATTATTTTTATTATTTTTTTTTATTAGTTCATCATCAAGTCTACTTTATCTCCAATAAATTTCATTAATTTTCAATTCTAGAAAAATTCTAAAAATTCCGGAAGTACCAGTTGTTCGAAATTAAGATTTTTCATACAATTTCTAAAATTCCCTAAAATTAACCTTTTTTTAATATTATTTATTTATTATTTATTTTTATATAAAACTAGACTCATCAAGCTTCAATGTAGCTTTTGAATCACCTCAATCGGAGTTGTAAATCAAAAGATATGAATTTTTGAAGTTAATGCATTGAAACTGTCATAATCTTAGTGCAGAAAGTTGCTGAACAGGAGAGCGTGATGGAACTGCCGATTGTGCTGTGGAACCGCCCCCTGCTATCCATTTTCCATGGTGGCGCCACCAATTATGCGGTGGCACCTCCCAGGACTGTCCCAAAATGTATTTTTTTTGGTCTATGTGCCGCCGGGGTCGGTCCCCACTCTTTAAAGTTCAAATTTTCACTCTTTCGGGCAGTTTTTGTGGACCCCATATCATCCATTTTAATCTCAAACACGTACGAATGCATGCTCGGACATGCACTCAATTCATTAAAGCAAAGGTAACGCCCAAGGACATCCAACTCCAAGTTGGCAAAAATTCGAGACGGTACAATCTACCCCCCTTAAAAACAATTTCGTCCCCAAAATTGGCTAAGGCTTCTATTAATTTCGTATTCAACGAGCACATTTGTAGATACCTAACCTCGGCTATTTTAATTCAGCTCGTACCCATTGTTGGGCCTATTATTCTTTAGTGATCCGATCTACTTACGTAACTTTGTCTAGTTATAGAATCCTGATTGTTTCCCTTTGATGAGTCTATTACAATGTTTCGATAACAAATATGATCTTACTTAATAATCTAACCATATGTGTTACCTGAACTGATGATCTTGGGCCAGTGAGGCATGGGCCCACCATGCTCTACTGTGGCCCTCTAGTCAAATGGATGTAAAAATTGACTTAACTAGACTGGGCTCATAATGTTCTACCCCCCTTAAAATTATTTCTACTCTCAAGGCTCAAGAATCTATGTCTCGATCCGTATGTCGGAACAAGGTGTAATTTATGACCTATCTTTGACATTAAATAGGAAACGATCTCTCAATACATTGGTCTTCCTTTCATCGATGATGTGTACTATGACATTGGTACTTATGGTTATAGAAAAGAGCTAAAAATGATGGGTGTTGTGGTTGATTTTAGGGTGGGTGTCAGTTTGTGACAAGATGCCTAATTCTACCAAAAGAAAGGACTTTTGCCATGGTCCCAACTTAACTTCTTTAATCATGTCTAGTTTAATACTGCAAGATAATCTATACATTATTAGTATATAAGAAATTTGGACAAAATAGGTTAACGGGTAGACTATTTTTTTAAGTTCATATGCACAATATGTATGCCAGAATGGTCTGTGATTTGGGGCCTAACTTCTTAATTGTTCGTTGCCCATTTGAGAAATTTCTTGGGCCCAAAAAAAAACCCCATTGGCTATCCTTAACACTCCCCAAGGGCGAAGTAATAAACTTTTGGTTGTAAGTGGTCGGGCCAACATGGAAAGAAGGTTGTGTAGTAGGTCTTAGCCGGATACATCGACCTTCTGCCTAGCCAAGACAAAAAATTCGTCATATCAATTCTTAATCCTAGTTAATCTCGATCTTCTGCTTGATCAGAACATTGAGTTCATTAGTAACTACCAAGATTGAGGATTCGATTCAAACCGCGAATACTTCGCTTGTATATAGTTTCTAGCACGCCCTAAACTCGAAAAACGGGCTCACAAAATTTTCGATCGCCAAATCCGGCGCCGACAGCCTCTGTAGTGCCTCATTATCGAATCTCGACACTTGTATGCCAGATTCCGATCCTGGGATCCTACAATGAGGATTTTTAGTATGATTTTTTTTTGTAATGAAGCTTAACCACAAGCATAACCAAGTTACAAAACAACATTACCACATATCCACTATCAAAAACTTTAAGTACAATGCGGAAAGGGAAATACAAGGTGATCAAAAGGCTAAAAAATAATCTGACGCATACTCCCGCCTCAGCGCTGCTGCGATCCAATGACACCTGCCCACAATGATCGTGCATAAGCTTACAAAAGCTTAGAGAGTGGTGTAAGTGTGTGTGCAAGGCGAGTGCCAAGTATACAATATCAGAGTAATGCGAAATATGTGGGTAAGTCCATGAATGCTATCAACCGTACCAAGGCTATATGATGTGAGGCATGAATACTATCAGTCATACCAAGGTCATGCGATGCGAGACCTATGTAGTCAAACGTCATATGCGAGATGCAAGGCAAGCATGCCAGTCCTCATCAAGTACACATATTGTAAGTGCTATATTTTATATCCCTGTTTGTTGTCAAATTTCTGGTGCCAAAATCACTATTATATATCTTGCATAAGTGAAGCTCTCTCAAAGATCAACATTCATGAACAAGCTAAGCTCATAACAAGCAAAGCTGACTCAAAGATCAACATTCATGAACAAGATAAGCTCACAACAAGCAAAGCTCACGAGTACAAAGATCAAACTTGAATGCAAGAACTACTCACAAGACATGACTCAAGCTGCAAGACTTCAAGAAGAGTACAAGGCTGTTCATAAAGAACTCAAGACACTTTCAAGATTAAGCTACATCAAGATTTCAAGATTGAACTACATCAAGACTTCAAGGCTCATACTTCAAGGTCACTAGTTCCTAATGTTTCAATGTTCTTACTTCATGGTTAAGGTTTGACTGACCTTAGGTTGACCTTAGAAATAGGTCACTTTGGATACATAAATCGAATGTTTATTTTACATAACTTTAGTCTGTTCTTCGACTAGTCCTAGGTCTTTTCGACTAGTCCTAGAGTTTCTTCGACCAGTCTAAGAAATTCCTCGATCAGTCGTAAGTTTGTTACAAAAATCGGATAATTTCTGTTAGGCTTCGACTAGTCCAGGAATCTGTTCGACCAGTCGAAGGAACAGTGTCGACTGCATCTTCGACCAGTCGAAAGTCTTCGACTCAAAGTCTAGCGATAATTTACAAGTTCTTCGACCAGTCGAAGGAGACCTTCGACCAGTCGAAGGTGACCTACGACTAGTCGAAGGAGTCTTTCGACCAGTCGTAGAACGGTCAAAGCTTATCGTGCCTGATTTTTCAAATATCTATTATTGCTTCGACTAGTCGAAGAGCTCTCTAAACCAGTCGAACACACGATCTGCTCACCTATAAATAGAGCACGAATCTCAGAAGTAATCATCGAATTAATTAATCCATTCAAGCCAATCTTTGTCAAACTTCTGAGAAGTAATTTTGTGCTCCATCTAAGCTAAGTGTGCTTATTTAATATTCTCTTTCCTTAGCTTTATTTAATTGTTTTGTTTCTGTTATTCCAATCTAATTTGATAAGAGGAATTGTTATTTCCTTTCTTTGTAATCAAAATCAATTAAGGCAAGCCCTACTTGGTTTAATTTAAAATCTATTAGAATTAGAACCATTGTAATTGAGTACTGGACATTGAACTTGGACATTCAATCATCTGCTCTAACTTGGTTCTACCGGGCTGCTGCAACGAAGGAGATAATCAGGTATTTTACATTTGATTGTAAATTCCTTTCTGTTTTGGTTTCTTTCAAGATTTGCCAGAAAAATCTTGTTGTATTGGTTATCTGAGGAGAGTTAGGAAAACTCAGAAGTGGGATTTTTTAATTGTGCAAGCCCACAGACAAAGACACAATTGTAAAGGTTTTTGGTGAACCTGGGAAAACCTATTTTGTTAGTGAACGCTAATATCCCCTGTGTGAGGATATTAGGAGTGGAGTAGCATTTTGTATGGCTGTTGTTTAACAGTTGGTGAACACACAGGCGAACCACTATAATCCCTTGTGTTGTGGTTGAATGATTTATACTTCTAATCTTTAATTATTCTTTTGTGGGATGTATGTATGGTGGTTAATGTTGTAATCATTTAATTCAAGCATTGTGAGAATTTTGTAATAGTTTAGAATTTATTTTCTGCTATTCCTTGTGATTACAATTTATTTCATTTCAGTTTGTATTTATTTCTTTATTCCTCTTTGGTTTGAGATTTGATACAAAGATCTTTCTAGAAATAAGGTTGTCCTACCATAAGCTCTGGTTTTTGGTGTAAGGTTGTCCTTAGAACAACATTTGTATCAACCTCTCAAGATCTAAATTTTGAGGTTGTTTTACTTTCCTGCATTGTGATTTACTTTGGCTATCATATTGTTTTTTTAATTCCGCTGTTATAACATTTATTTGGCATAGTCCTATTCACCCCCCTCTAGGACATATAGCTAGGCTTTTTCAAGTGGTATCAAAGCCTAATAGGTCGTTCTTATTGCTATTTATTTGGATTTATTTCCTGAGCTAACGATCTAAGCTATTTAAAAAGATGTCAAATTTTGATAGCCTTTCAGTCATGAGGCCTCCACCCTTTGATGGCTCCATTGGAAAGCCAGAATGAGGATCTTCCTCAAATCAATGGATGAAAATGTGTGGCAAGCCACAGTGACTGAATGGAAACCTCCTATCATGAAAGTTACTGGAGTTGATGGTTCAAAATCTATGAAAGTCACACCATATTACCAATGGACCACTCTTCAGAAAAGTAAGAGTAGTGCTAATGCTAAAGCACTAAATGCAATTACTTGCGCACTATCACCGGATGAGTTCAAAAGAATCATTTCCTGTGATACTGCAAAGCAAGCTTGGAATATGTTAGAAATGACACACGAGGGTACTACAATTGTCAAAAAGTCTAAAGTCCAACTCCTTACAACCAAATTTGAAGAAATTCATATGGAGGAAAATGAAATGTTTATGGACTTTTACACTAGACTAAATGACATTGTAAACTCAATGTGGGGTCTTGGCATAAAATCCCAGAAAGTAAAGTGTGTGCAAAGATATTACGCTCACTTCCTGAACGGTTCAATTCTAAAGTAACCGCGATCCAGGAACTTCGTGATACGGATAATATGAGGGTAGAGGAATTAGTTGGTTCTTTACAAACCTACGAGTTAAACTTTAAAGCTCCTAAAGGTAAATCGATTGCTCTAAAATCCTCTAAATGTAATTCAGATTCAGAAGATGATATGGCTCTTTTAGCTAAGAAATTTTACAAGATTTTCAAAAGCAAGAAAAGGATTGATTTCCAAAAATCAAACAATAAAAAGAAGTTTAGACCCAAATCTCGAAAATCTTTGAAAGATAGTCAATGTTACAACTGTCAAGAATATGGGCATTTGGCAAATAGATGTCCCAAAAAGGACAAACCCAAGAAGAAGAGTATGTTGGCTACATGGGATGAATCATCTGATTCTGAAGCTTCTTCTGAATCAGAAGATTCTGAAACTGAGTTGGGCAATGAGGTTAAAGCTCTTATGACTCTAGCCAAATTCACATTTTCAGATAATGACTCAACAAGTGAAGAAAATCTGAATAGTGAATATGAAAATGAAGATGATCTTCAAGACGCTTATAATGCCCTATATAAGGAAAGTTGTAAAATTGCTATCAAACTTAAACTTCAAAAAGAAAAGTTTTCTAAACTCAAAGAATGTTTTGAATCACTTGTCTTAGAAAAATCACAAATTTCAGATTGTTTTGAAAAATCAAAATGCGATTGGAATTCAAGAACTCCCTAATTATTGATTTGAAATCTGAAATTGAGAAACTCAAAACTGAAATATCTTCTCTTCTGAGTCTAAAGGACACATGGAAATATGCCTAAGGAGATCCAAAGTTAGAAAAACTTTTATCCGGATCAAGAAAATGTGGCGATCTATCCGGGTTGGGCTACGATAAAAATCTACCTCCTAAACAAAAGTATACTCCTATGTTTGTTAAAGGAGAGTCCTCAAACTCAAAAGGGAAAAGTACTTATCAAGATTTTTCTAGAAATTCAAAAACTTTTCAAAAACCTAGAAGCAGCCATGTCAACTTTAATCAGAAACGAAATCCACTAGCTGAAAAGATAGTAGATTTACTCAAGGAGTTCTTAAAATCTAACTCTATAGGTCATTCTTACAACTATAAACAAAAGAAGACCATGTTCCTAAACCCAAAACTGTTTTGAAATGGGTTCCTAAAGTTGCCTGCTTGGTTGCTCACACTGCTTTCAAAGCAACAAGTCATTCAAAGTGGTACCTAGACAGTGGATGCTCCAGGCATATGACAGGTGACAAAGCTTTATTCACGGATCTAAAAGATATGACTGATGGTTCAGTCACATTTGGTGATGGTAGCATCTGTAAGATTATAGGCCAAGGTACGGTTCAACTTTTTAATCTTCTTGTGTTTAAAAATGTCTTATATGTTGAAGGCTTAAAACATAACTTGCTTAGTATATCTCAAATATGTGATAATAACCATAGTGTTCGGTTTTTTAATCAAAGCTGTGAGATACTAAACAATAAGGGTTCTGTAATATTAACTGGACGTAGAACGTCTGAAAATTGCTATATTATTAGTGAATCCAGCTCATCTAATCAAACATGTTACATGGTCCATACAGACGAGACTGATTTATGGCACAAACGTCTTGGACATGTACATTATCGAAATTTATATAGATTGAGCAAACGAGAACTTATAAGAGGTTTACCCAAACCTCAGAAATTAGATAAGATATATGGTGAGTGCCAGATAGGCAAACAAACAAGAAACTCACACAAAAAGGTGAATTCAAATACCACATCAAGTCCACTCGAACTCCTCCACATGGATCTGATAGGACCTACCAGAACAAAAAGTCATGGTGGGAAAAAGTATATCCTGGTAATAGTTGATGATTTTACCAGATTCACTTGGGTAGTCTTCTTAAGGGATAAATCTGAAACCCTTGAAAAAGTAAAAAAAGTTTTCAAAAGGATTCAAACTGAAAAATCTTCTCAAATCAGTAAAATTCGTAGTGATCATGGATCTGAATTTGAGAATAGCAATTTTGAGAAGTTTTATACTGACCAAGGAATATTACATGAATTCTCTGCTCCCAAAACTCCACAACAAAATGGAATTGTAGAAAGAAAGAATAGGGTGATTCAAGAAATGGCTAATGTCATGTTGAATAGCATGAAGCTCTCTAAAAATCTTTGCGCTGAAGCTGTAAATACAACTTGCTATATTATTAACCGAGTTTATGCTAGCAAAGATAATAACAAAACAGCTTACGAATTGTGGTTCAACAAAAAGCCTACTGTCAAATACTTTCGAGTTTTTGGCAGCAAGTGTTATATTTTACGTGATCGTGAAAATTTGGGAAAATTCGATACAAAGAGTGATGAAGGGATTTTTCTAGGATATTCCTTAAACAGTCATGCTTATAGGGTTCTGAACAAAAGGACTGGTGTGATTCAAGAATCCATCAATGTTGTCATTGATGATCACTTAAACACGCCAATCTCAAATTCAGATAATGATGAAGTTCTAATCATTGATAAACCCGATACTTCATTGAATCAGACTGATTCTGAGTTAAGGACTGTTAAAGATCATCCAACCACACAAATTCTTGGAAATCCTCTCATCGGTGTTCGCACCCGTAGACAACTTGAGGATATATGTAATTATGCATGTTTTACATCCCAAATAGAACCATCTAACGTAAAAGAAGCTCTTGCTGATGAGAACTGGATTGTTGCTATGCAAGAAGAACTTAATCAATTCGTAAGAAATGATGTTTGGTATCTCGTACCAAGACCTAACGATAAACACATCATTGTAACAAAATGGATTTTCAAAAATAAGTCTGACGAATGTGGAAATATAATTAGAAACAAGGCTAGACTAGTGGTACAAGGTTATACTCAAATTGAAGGGATTGATTTCGATGAAACTTTTGCACCAGTAGCACGTCTTGAATCTATCAGACTATTTATATCCATTGCATGTTTTAGAAAGATAAAGATCTATCAGATGGATGTGAAAAGTGCTTTTCTAAATGGCGATTTACATGAAGAAGTCTATGTTGAACAACCAATGGGTTTTGAAGATCCCAAAAATACTGATTATGTGTATCGGCTTAAAAAGACACTTTATGGATTAAAACAAGCACCTAGGGCATGGCATGAGAAACTAACAAAATTTCTTTTAAGTCACAATTTTCAAATGGGATTTGTTGATAAAACTCTATTTGTTAAAAAGCATAATGATCATATCTTAATAGTACAGATTTATGTTGATGATATCATCTATGGATCAACTTGTACTAACTTGACTACTGAGTTTGCAGACTTGATGAAATCACAGTTTGAAATGAGCATGGTTGGGAAATTAACTTATTTTCTTGGTTTGCAAGTTAAGCAGCAACCTGAAGGAATATTCATCTCTCAATCTAAGTATGCCTTAAATCTAATCAAGAGATTTGGATTTGAGAATGGCAAGAATTTCGATACTCCTATGAGTACTACCCTGAAACTCTCAAAAGACTATAATGGTAAAAATATTGATTCAAAACTTTATCGGAGTATGATTGGTAGTTTGTTATATTTAACTGCTAGTAGACCTGATATTTCTTTAAGTGTTGGTATTTGCGCAAGATTTCAATCTGATCCAAAAGAATCTCACTTGACTGCTGTTAAGCGGATTATTAGATATGTTGCAAGTACTATAAATCTTGGTCTCTGGTATCCTCATGAGACTAGTGTCCAACTTGTTGGATACTCAGATGTTGATTGGGCTGGTAATCTAGATGATAGAAAATCAACCAGTGGTGGTTGCTTTTACATTGGAAATTGTTTAGTTTCTTGGTTTAGTAAGAAACAAAATTCTATATCACTTTCAACGGCTGAAGCTGAGTATATCGCAGCTGGTAATGCATGTACACAGCTTGTTTGGATGCAACGAATGCTAAGTGATTATGGAATTAAACAGGATTCTATGTTATTGCATTATGATAATTCCAGTGCAATAAATATTTCAAAAAATCCTATTCAACATTCTCGTACTAAGCACATTGACATTAGATTTCATTATATTAGGGAATTGGTAGAAGAAAAAGTTATATCTCTGGAATATATTCCTACTGAAGATCAACGAGCTGACATTTTCACAAAACCTCTCGATAAAAGCAGGTTCAAAAAGATGAAATTTGATCTTGGCATGTGCATTTTGAAATGATTATTTATGCCTACTTGTATCATAGTGTATATATTTTCTAGATTGAATTCTAATTTTTGAATAATTTGCAAGAAATATGAATTTTTTTTCTTCGCCCAGTCGTGAGTATACTCGACCAGTCGACCTTCGACCGGTCATAGATACCTACGACCAGTCGTAGATCTCGGAAATCACTTAAATTTGAGGATTTTTGCCTTCTTCATCATTTCTTTTTTTCTCTCTAAGGAGCCGAGCTTCGACTTGTCGAACCCACCATTCTTGTTCTTTAAGGTTAGTGTTCCATTTACGTTTTTCTTGCAAATCAGTGTCTAGATTGCTCTCTTGTCTAACTTGAAGCTTTCTATTTAGGATTTCATTGAGATTTGGGGATTTGATTTTGAAAAATCTGTTTTGAGTAAACCCATTTCTCAATCCTTTGCATTTTCTTATTTCCTTATTATTATTGCTGCATATGGCTTCTAGAGGTAGAAAATCTACTTCCTGTGGTCCTTCTTCTTCCTCCAGATTGACCAAACGTCATCTTCTTGAGCCTACTAATGATTCTTCTTATGTTATAGACCTTAGAGCTCGTAATGTTATTGTTGAACATCCTGTTGATATTAACCATATTGCACCTTTTGATATCCTTCCTTTGCTTGAAGCTGTAGGTTGGGTTAACTTATTGCATTGGGGTGGGCCTGCATACCGGTCCATTGCTCAATCCATGTTTACATGTATTAGTGACTTCTCACTGGATAATTTAACTTTTAAAATATCTACTAGTGAAGGGCCATTTGAAATTGATCGTCATTTAATTTCAGCCCTTATGGACATTCCTGTGAATGATGAGGGTATTCTTATCCATAACTTAACTGATAAACCCTCAATGTCTGAAAAACGCATGCTCACTAGAGACTTGTGCAACATGGATGTTCAATGGACACAAAAAGGGAATGCACTTCCTGCAAGGTATTTGTTACCCAAGTGCAAAATTCTTCACAAAATCTTTGTGTCTAATCTGTATCCTCGGTCAGGTAATAAAACTGACTTGACCTCATTTATGGTACGTATTATTCATGCTATTTCCAGTGGTACTCAGATTTGTCTGTCATCCTTAATCTGTCATTTCCTTCTTCAGTTTAGACTCCATCCTGGTCATAGTGACATTCCTTTTGGTTATTTAATGACTGTATTAGCTACACATATGTTGGTCGATATGCCAGTTAATGAGGCACCTATCCATCATCTGATTTTCAACAACTCTAATCTCAATAAGATGAAGCTGGAATTACTTCCTGAACAATGTAATGGTGGTGGTGCTGGTCATGAAGAAGCGGGGGATGACATTAATATGGATGATATCTTTGAGGAACTGGATTCTGATTCAACAAATGATCCAGATTTTGTACCATTTGATTTTGATGCACGTCTGAGTGCATTGGAGGGTAAAGTTGAAAATTTGAATGAAAAGATAGAAAACATGTCTGTTGTTCATGATTCTCAATTCAAGTACATGCGGAAATATCTTCGGCGATTAAACAAAGGCATGCACCAACTTGATCCCTCTATTCCTGCTCCGTCATCTGGTTCTAGTTCTGATTAGTTTATATGAGACTTCTGGTCTGTAATAACTTTATAACTTAGCACTTGGTTGACTGAGTTTGAGTAGGATATTATCTATGCTTTATGCTGGATATTTATTCTATGTGAAGCTATGTTGAGTATCTCTATCTCTGTTTTGCTATAATCTCATAACTCCTCATGTTTACTCTCATATATATCCCTTTATTTAGTTCTCCTTTATTGTTGTTTCCTTTGTCATATTGTGACAAAAAGGGGGAGAATGGTTTATTCTTAATGATATGATTGTGAGAGGAGTAACATCGGTTATGTTACTCAGAGGGAGTATGTTTGAATTGAACTAGTTGAATGTTGAATGTTGAATGTTGAATATTGAATATTGATTTGCAGGTAAGCCAGTTGATATGAACTGGTTCATATCTCTTTAACCAGTTGTTTTATTTTATGTTTATCTTGGTTATGTGTTTTGTCACTAATTTGACAAAGGGGGAGATTATAAGTGCTATATTTTATATCCCTGTTTGTTGTCAAATTTGTGGTGCCGAAATCACTAATATATATCTTGCATAAGTGAAGCTCTCTCAAAGATCAACATTCATGAACAAGCTAAGCTCACAACAAGCAAAGCTCTCTCAAAGATCAACATTCATGAACAAGCTAAGCTCACAACAAGCAAAGCTCACGAGTACAAAGATCAAACTTGAATGCAAGAACTACTCACAAGACATGACTCAAGCTGCAAGACTTCAAGAAGAGTACAAGGTTGTTCATAAAGAACTCAAGACACTTTCAAGATTGAGCTACATCAAGATTTCAAGATTGAACTACATCAAGACTTCAAGGCTCATACTTCAAGGTCACTAGTTCCTAATGTTTCAATGTCCTTACTTCATGGTTAAGGTTTGACTGACCTTAAGTTGACTTTAGAAGTAGGTCACTTTGGATACATAAATCGAATGTTTATTTTACATAAGTTTGGTCTGTTCTTCGACTAGTCCTAGAGTTGCTTCGACCAGTCTAAGAAATTCCTCGATCAGTCGTAAGTTAGTTACCAAAATCGGATAATTTCTGTTAGGCTTCGACTAGTCCAGGAATCTGTTCGACCAGTCGAAGGAATAGTGTCGACTGCATCTTCGACCAGTCGAAAGTCTTCGACTCAAAGTCTAGCGATAATTTACAAGTTCTTCGACCAGTCGAAGGAGACCTTCGACCAGTCGAAGGTGACCTACGACTAGTCAAAGGAGTCCTTCGACCAGTCGTAGAACGGTCAAAGCTTATCGTGCCTGATTTTTCAAATATCTATTATTGCTTCGACTAGTCGAAGAGCTCTCTAAACCAGTCGAACACACGATCTGCTCACCTATAAATAGAGCACGAATCTCAGAAGTAATCATCGAATTAATTAATCCATTCAAGCCAATCTTTGTCAAACTTCTGAGAAGTAATTTTGTGCTCCATCTAAGCTAAGTGTGCTTATTTAATATTCTCTTTCCTTAGCTTTATTTAATTGTTTTGTTTCTGCTATTCCAATCTAATTTGATAAGAGGAATTGTTATTTCCTTTCTTTGGAATCAAAATCAATTAAGGCAAGCCCTACTTGGTTTAATTTAAAATCTATTAGAATTAGAACCATTGTAATTGAGTACTGGACATTGAACTTGGACATTCAATCATCTGCTCTAACTTGGTTCTACCGGGCTGCTGCAACGAAGGAGATAATCAGGTATTTTACATTTGATTGTAAATTCCTTTCTGTTTTGGTTTCTTTCAAGATTTGCCAGAAAAATCTTGTTGTATTGGTTATCTGAGGAGAGCCAGGAAAACTCAGAAGTGGGGTTTTTTAATTGTGTAAGCCCACAGACAAAGACACAATTGTAAAGGTTTTTGGTGAACCTGGGAAAACCTATTTTGTTAGTGAACGCTAATATCCCCTGTGTGAGGATATTAGGAGTGGAGTAGCATTTTGTGTGGCTGTTGTTTAACAGTTGGTGAACACACAGGCGAACCACTATAATCCCTTGTGTTGTGGTTGAATGATTTATACTTCTAATCTTTAATTATTCTTTTGTGGGATGTATCTATGGTGGTGAATGTTGTAATCATTTAATTCAAGCATTGTGAGAATTTTGTAATAGTTTAGAATTTATTTTCTGCTATTCCTTTATCAGATTGATATTCAATTTCTTTTAAAAGTTGTTCCTGCAAGGTTGCCCTGCCATTTTTATGGTGTATGGCTGTCCCTAGAACAATACATTTGTGATTACAATTTATTTCAATTCATTTTGTATTTATTTCTTTATTCCTCTTTGGTTTGAGATTAGATACAAAGATCTTTCTAGAAATAAGGTTGTCCTACCATAAACTCTGGTTTTTGGTGTAAGGTTGTCCTTAGAACAACATTTGTATCAACCTCTCAAGATCTAAATTTTGAGGTTGTTTTACTTTCCTGCATTGTGATTTACTTTGGCTATCATATTGTTTTTTTAATTCCGCTGTTATAACATTTATTTGGCATAGTCCTATTCACCCCCCCTCTAGGACATATAGCTAGGCCTTTTCACATATCAATATAATTTCTCTCTGGGATATCACCGGGGTATGATTGCCGCCTCCCTAGCCGCACAGCCTAGTAAGTGGAATATACCACACTATCCGCCTAACCAGTACTCTGCCAATACCTACCCGGCTCGTCAATAGCTGACTCATTTGCGAGCTGGTCAAACTCAGCCTAGCTTACAACTCCCTCACTCGGGCGGATAAGGCCACACCCCCTTCCAACTGACCATGACATAGTGGGAGATGTGGCTTACTGGTATTCAACACTCGGGTGCTCGTGTATCCACTCGGTCTAGACGTTGGAGCATCTCCTGGTACCAAAAAGGTTCTAGGACTTTCACCCAAAGACATCCTAAGTGCCCACAGTGCTAGAACCAAGTATTTCCAGTATTCGATATAGCCACCCACGATATGCCTGTGGAGCCACGACCCTGATGTTGCTAGCGCGTACAATGATCATGACACACAAATGTAAGATGCATGAATCACACTGTCCAGTCATGCAACAATCTTGTGCATACCACGCGCTCATGTGGGTAACTCCTATCAGTGAGTCCCATAAATAATCTGCCCAATGACATATGCTATGATCAGTCACTATTCATATCAAGCATACATATGATGCGTATGGCGTGAGTCATGAAATTATACTAAGCATGTTATAAAGTGATGAACTATCCTTACAACAAAGATGGGCCTAGACAGCCACCACACAACAGGTATAGGCCTATCAATGGTCCTTAGGGAAAGTTATAATGCGGATATTTAACCAACATTATACTTACAATGTGGGCATCAAACCATCATTGCTCCTAAGGCATAGCCCACCATAAACATCATCACATAAACCATGGTGGAGTCATACATTACAATGGACCTTATGTACATCCCATTGTGCCTTGACCCATGGGCCTCAAATACATCAAATGGGCCTCATAACATGAGCCTCATATATATCAAAGTGAGCCTCAACAACGGGCCACAAATGCATCAAGATGGGGCCTAATCACATGGGTCTCATGTATATATCAAGGTGGGTCTCAATGGATGGCGACAAGTACATCAATATGTATGAATATATATATATATATATATATATATATATATATATATATAATATATATATATATGAATCATATCAAAAGATCATTTGGACTGCACTCCAAATAATAGTGGTGATAATGATTTCCACCATTAAATTCTCAAGGCCCACCATAAAATTTATTTTCTATCCAATCTGATCGTAAGGTCAGACAGACCTGAATTAAGAGGAAAAACAAATTTCCTAATGATCCAAAACTTCTGTGACAACTAAAGGTTTCAATGGCAGACACTTAATCCCCACTACTTTTTTACTATGTGGTCCACTTGATAGGTAGATCTGCCTCATTTGCCTCAAGCCTTAAGGCTAGCTCGCCACTGGATGGACGATTTAGATGTAACCCATACATCATGGTGGGTCCCATAAGGATAGACAGCATGGATAAAGCATATACCTCATGGTGGGGTCCCCTGCTGTCCAGCAGCCTAGCTAAAATGGCTGGACGGCATAGATAAAACACATACATCATAGTGGGTCCCACCGTCCAATGGTGTGGACAGTGTGGGTAAAACACATACACCATAGTGGGTCCCACGTGGGGCCCACCATAACGTTTATCTGCCATCCAATCTGTTAATAAGGTCACACGGACCCGGATGCAGTGGAAAAACAAATTTCATATCGATACAAAACTTCTGTGACAACCCAAAAGGGTTTTCAATGGCAGATGCTCAATCCCATTGTTTCCTGTCATGTGGGCCACCTGAGTTCCACATACGGCTGATTTTTGGGGTGGCCCATGGCTAGGAGGCCCACCAAATGCACAGCATTGATGTTCTACACACATCACAGTGGGGCCCATGGTTAGGACCCATGCTCCCTGCCCATCGTTCCACGCAGCAGTACGCTGTTGGCGTCCTTTGATGGTCAACAGCAGCAGCAGCTGCTGCTGCCTTATTTTTTGTTTTTTTTTTTGTTTTTTTTGTTTTCTCGAGGATTTTCCTAGGTGGGGCCCGCATTAGGGGAATCCGACCAGCCATTGGTTTTTATGGCCCAAGACAGACCCATCAAGCCCAATATTCGACATATTTTGGGGTACAGAAACATCAGAGTGGATTTCAACGGTAAAACACTATTTTCTATGTTATGGCCCGCTAGAAATTCGGATTGGCCTCATAATTCAAATCAACGTCTAAAATGAGATGGGGAATGGAATGGATGGCGTGGATTAAATTTATACATCAAGGTGGGGCCTACATAAGTGGTCCACCTAAGGAGCTTTGAACCAAGCTAATATTTTTACTTTCTGCTCGTCAGTACACCACCATTCACACTTCACTGTGTGCCACGTCCAGCGTCCTTGGACGCTGGACGGTTTGATGGAAGGTGATGAGAAATGAAGGGCTAGGATGTTGGATCTTGTGGTGGGAAGTGGGCCACGCACATGCACTTTTCTCTCTTGGGATGCTTGGCCATCCACTACATTAGTTACTTGGAAAATGTGTTGAGAAAGAGAGAGAGAAGGATGGGTGTGAGTGATGGAAGTGAGGCGATAATGTACTTGACTTGAGAGTTAACTTGGGTGGTTTCTTGACTTGGGGAGAAAGAAAGCATGGGTGTATACTTTAATTGATTGATTGATGGGATGGGTTGTAAAGATTTTTTTGGATTCGTAAAAGCGTAGCGTTTCTTCAAAATAAACGCTAACCCACATTTTCCAGACAGCGTATCGAATCAGTGTGCAAGACGTGGCGTTGGAACCGCAGCAACGGTGCGGTCGTAATAGTACAAGTCTCGAATTAAGCGAACTCAAATCTACGAGATACGACTTACGGTCACGCACAAACATCGATTATAGGTCGTAGGTTGCTGAATTTCGACGAGAAGGATTGCGGGAGTCGACGGAATAGTACAAACTAGGATACGGGTCTTACAGCTTCTCTACTCCATGTTCCCGATTGTAATAAGTCCTTGGGAAAGCAATTCTAAAGGGTGTGTTGATTTGACCTAACGTTCAATTCGAGGGATATATAAGCTTTCTCTGAGCTAAATAATTTCTAAGTCTAAACAACCATCCTAAGAGTTATTGAAGAAACCTATAAGTATTAAGGGGATTCAAAGAAAGAATGAGGTCTCACTCCAACCTAATCAAGCCAACCAACTAAGTCTATCTTTCAATTATGTAACATCCCGGAATTTTGCCAACCTGGAATTAGACGTCCTTAGGCAATGGGTCGATCCTAACACCTTATTAACTTGTCTGAACTCAATCCCAAAGTCTAAAACCGCTTTTGAACCCATTTCATTCACAAATCCCACCCTTCACCACCTTGTTCTTTCAATTTTTCTAAGTACTTTCACCCTAGACACTATCTTAAACTAGTTAAGTATTATAACTTGGATCACTTTATATACAAACTACAAAGGCCCAGGTACCACCTCAGACAAAAATTACTCAGGACTAAATCCTTTAGAAATTAGGCGAGAATTAGCCAGTGTTAAACTAGAGTACCTGTGAAATTAACACCAATCACTTTAAATACGATCTGCAAGACCCAAAACTTGTAGAATCATTGACGCTACATTACCCTAAACCTAGGATCAATCTCATTACCCGGTTGCTCTCGGGAGCACATCGAAACTCCGTATCAGATATGGACCGCACATCGAAAGTCCGATTAACACGAAGTTAAGGAATTAGGACCGCCTTGCTGGGCTTAACAACCATCTCGGAAATCAAATTCATATAGTGTCCCAATGCTATTCGCTTGAGCTCGGAGCAGGGAGTGTGAGAAATGGAAAATTAATTAAAATTAAAATATAAATTTAGGAAATCTGGCACATGTCGCTTGCGGGTCAGCATTAAGCAACCTGACCGTCAGAATTAGGCCAAATTACACCCTCGGATCAGAGATATTTCCCCAAACATATCCATGTACTCGGAATCTCCGATCAAGTTTCACTGACCGTTGAACTGAAACTGGTCCGCCATTTGCGATCTGGAATCCCGACTGAAATGAAAACTTAATGGTACCTAGATCCAGTGTTACTGAGCTTAAGTCGACCGTACACAGAAAAGGGGCCGCCAGAAGTCCTCCGTTGAGCTAAAACAAATGCCCTTTGGACAAAACCCAAGTATATCTTGGTCCTGAGTCTATTTCGGTGTAGTTTTAGGCTATATAAGGACCTTAAAACCCTCTCTCATTCAGCCATACGAATTTGAGAAAAACCCTAGGAAAAGAGAGAGAAAAGAGAGAGAAAGTGAGAGTAGTGGGAGAATCTCCCTGTCGCTACATGAGCTTAACCACTCCATTCTAATCGCTTTCCCGGCGATTCCGGTGCCATTTCTAGGTAAGAAAACTTAACCCTAACCTGTTTTGGGATTTTGATAGTTGTAGGTTATGAAATAGTTAACCTATTACATTCTATAGGTTACCAAACTGCCGAATACGAAAGCTTAACAAACCTATCAGATTCGTTACTATTCTATGACAAAAGGTGTGGACTTTAGGTGTATAGGTTATGGTTTTCAACGCTTTCAATGTCAGATATGATAGATTCATGATCTGCATGCAATTGCATATGTACAAAGTGTTTTCTGTTTTCCGTTTCGATTAAATACGAAGAATATGGAATTTTTTGTATTCTACGTATATGTAAAAAGTACCGTATGCGTATAAATTTTGGAAATGTGTTTGCCATGATTGTTTGCTGTATAAACATATTATATATGTGTATAATACTTACTTGGCGAGAGGGTTTGCCCTAATACATGTTTTTGCTAATATACACTATGTATGTTAAAATAGTGTATTCTAAGTGTTTGTTGAAATGACTAAATAAATATGGATTTATGATTTATGCTTGCCATATTCATTGAATGTAAGAACATGATTGATGTGTATGCGACAACTCCTTGCTATAAGGAATTATCCTATTCTATGTTGGAATCAACATACGTCATGTATGTTGGAGTGGTGCAGTTTAAGTGTTTGCTAAAATGCCTGTGTGAGAAATTGTGTGACGAACTAAGTTTAATAGGGTGTTGAGATAGGATTTTCAACTACCTTAGAGATGTATATGATTTCCTCCATGTTGCTTGTTTAATTTAACCGCTTATTTATGAAATATAGGTGTTTGTATTTCCTGTTTATATTGTGCTTTATTACATGTTTTATGACATGCTTGTCAACATGCTTGAATCACTTTGTTTATTCTGCTTTACTCTACATGCTTCTGGTCATGGATTGATTGTGTTTGGGGCTATGATTATAATCCAGGCAATTGGTAACAGGATTGAATTCGTGGTTGACACTCATTTGCCATGTGAGATGTGTTCGACGAACCCGAGTCGTACTTCGGTTGGCGATAGTGGTTGGCCACATGAAGTGCTTATGCGCTTCATATCGTTCAACTTGTTGAGCGCTCGAGCTAGCCGAGCTCGTCAAGCAACCCAATCTGTCTTATGTATGTTCACCATGTTTGGACGCCTCTGCTTGAACCTAGGGTACCAAACTTACTAGTGAAATTCTGTTAACCATGGTACCTCGATCCGCTAAGACTCATGAGCTAGGCATGGTGGTGTAGGACACCGTGGTCGAGCTGTCAGCCTACGCTGGGGCCATGTGCCTCCTCGTAGTGTCCATTGAGCAACCAGACTCGTGAGCCGATTATGGTGGTATGGGACACTATATTCTAGCTGTTGGCCTACACTGATTAGTGACAAGCCCTTTGTAGTGACCTCGAACATACTCTGAATTTGTGGTGAGGCGACGAGTTTTACCACAATGAATAGATTATGAACTAAGCCTATATCAATTTAGTGATGAGCCGTTGAAAGGGTGATAGGGGAGTGGTGTAACGGTTCAGTGTAACAGCCCTGGCAGCCCTTGCAGCGACCTAGAAACACACCATCATATGAGATTAACTAGGACTGACGATCCTAGAATGGATCATGTTTGGAAATGATACAAGGAAGGTACCTTAGTTTCCCAATCCTGCTGTTTGAAATGGACTAATAACAACTCGGTAATCATGCTCATCATCGCATTGCATTTGCCGGGAAGATGTGGAGCATTGAGGAATGCAAGCATGCCGCGAACGTAAGATGGTGTCGCATGAGAGAGTATGCGGTGAGGGCATGGAAGCATTAACAAGAGTGTTTAGAATTGTTTGATTGTACTGCTTTATCATTACTGCTTGACTGAATTGATAACATGTTAACTTATGCTTTATTGTTCCACTGAGTTGATCACTCACTCCCACGTTACGGGACGGTGTTGTACACACCAACCAGTCTTGTTTGAGTTTCAGATGATGGCGATGCTGCGAAGTGGAGCCGGACTCTTATGAGGATGAGGAGGATTCATCCTTTATGCTGTTTCAGGCTGATTCATATGAGTCGTGTCTTGATCGACAGGGTTACAGGGATGTTGACTAGAGGACCTTACACATTTAGTATATTTTAGAATTGTACTTGTAATTATTTAACCTGGTAACGTTATCACACTGTGGAGACTCACCACAGTTTATATATTTTATATATCTATCACAGTCTTCCGCTTACAATTTAACTGTCTCTGGAGTATGATATGTTGTTTTGGCTTAATCCCACTCATGTTCACTACACTAATACAGACAACATTCAATCATCATTCATTTTGTTGCATAAGTGATGCATTGGAACTCGGGAGTTGAGTTTATGCTCGACCCCCGATTTTCAAGGCATCACAAGATGGTATCAGAGCATGATTTGGATTAAACTGGACCTGGGTTATGGTAACACGACGCACTCTAACGCACTCTAAATTAGGAAGAGGGCGATAAGACCTAGAAACCATATTCGAATCCCAAGTTTCGCTGACAGGTGAGACTATATGGTAATGTAGTCCACAACGTATCTTTGATCGCGTGAAACGACCTAAGTGGGCCGTCAGTTGACGGGTTTGAGTCATTCCCTATAAATGAATTTCCTTAGGTTGTGGGTCAACCACAACACCTTACACTTAATCTCAAAGCCTATAACCCCTTTTTATCCAATTCCTTCAAAATCTCACGCTCCATCACTGTATTCTTCATTTCTTTTTAAGCACATTCATAATACACACCAATCCTAGGGTATAAATGAAGAAGAACAATACCAAAACTAAAACTTACCATAAATAGGAAATAAATGGATAAAATGGGTTTTGGCTCTTAACCTTTTGGAATCTAACCAAATAAATGGGTTAGTTGGATAGATTAACTCCTCCTACCCCAAAATCATATGCCACACATCACATAAACTCATTCCGGGTTACAAATTACCCCCGAAGACGCCTCAAATGGAGTCGGGAGCCACACTATGAAATCCAGGGGGACCCAGGAGAGACCCGGGGTACCATTGGCACCTTGGGAGGGTGGTGAACACCGCCCTACAACGGCGGCACCGCGGCTGGTCCGGTGGATCCCGGCGGAACTGCCGTCAGGATGGGCCGGGCTAGTCGGGCCGGTGTTGGTCATGGTCGGCCCAACCCCTAGGCACGTGTGATGCCCACCAAATTTTGTGGGGGCCCCTGTTTCACGTCCGTTTTGCCCTCTCTCTCAACTACACCTCCAAGCTCTCCGTTTCTCCAAAAATAGTTATTTTCGCTCTCAAATCTCTCTCCCAATCGCCCAATCCCTCATTTTCGGCCACAACCCATCCACATCCATCGTTCACAGCAACACCTACCCTCTACCCTTTCCATTTTCTCTCATTTGAGCTCCTACACCCTCCATTTGAAGATCAAATTCGTGTAAGCTCTCTAACCCATCCATTTTCTTCCCTTTCCTTCTTCAAACCCTGCCTTTTGGGCCTTTACAATCCCTGTTGAGGCTCAAGTCCGTGGAGAACCAAAAACTCCAGCCCCCGTTTCCCCTTATCCTCATTTTTCATGGCTCTATCCGAGCTTGTACGGCCATTTTCTTGGAGGCCTAATCATCCATACTGTTGTCTTGTAGTTTACATGGGTTACCGTCTTTGGATATTTTTGTTTTCATGTTGATGGGTGTAGTAGTTGGTAGAATGTTTTAGATGTTTGAGGACGTTTAGGGCCCGTTCGGCCAAATTGCATTAGGTGAGTTTAAGGTGGATAGAATTGTAAAAGTAACAATAAATGTATGTGTAAGTATGGTCCCTAGATTGGGTGTATCCCATGATTTCCGATACTATGTTGGAATGTATGCAGTTAAACGTAAATTCCGTATTTTCCTTTCAAATTACACTTAGAAATTCGTTATCCTGGGATTTGGAAATCCCATCCCACACTTTCCAACACAAGGCTCATTTTTCAAAGCCTATAAAATTAATTTTAATCCCCTCCCACCCTCCTACCAGACATGTCACTCCCAATCCCAAGGAGGGATTAGCAATGCAGTCCCATTTACTACAACTTAAGACCACTGGCCAAATAGTGTTGAAGTGATAAAATCCCTTGATATACATTAAC
Organism: Magnolia officinalis; assembly: GCA_021015155.1. Classification (NCBI taxonomy): domain Eukaryota; kingdom Viridiplantae; phylum Streptophyta; class Magnoliopsida; order Magnoliales; family Magnoliaceae; genus Magnolia; species Magnolia officinalis. The sequence continues at coordinate 63,966,398 of JAJHSJ010000007.1, read as the reverse complement.
CCACCACACTCTGACAGCTTAAGCTTTTAGTGTAAATGGTGGTTTGACAAATAGGTCCTTAGAGTTTTGGACCTAGAGTGGTGCTCCTAGATTTCGACAGACTTGACCGTATAGGAAATCTAACAAATTTATAATGTGAACCTTAGGACCCTCTTAGTTGGAATGAGCATATGTGAAATGCTCGAGCGTCGAGTACGGACAACTCAGTTCCAATTAAACAACTTTGACCCTAAGTGATAAAAACCTTCCCGTACTAGAAATGATGTGAAATCATCCAGCGTATGAGCATAGATTTTGGACTACACCTATGGATTTCCACTACTCCTAAATTAGGATCTGAATCTTCCTTAGAATGTAAAACAATTAGGGTTCAAGTATTAAACAATTTCATCTTACAGAATAGGCCTAATAATGGGTACGAACCGAATTACAATATCCAAGGTCAACGCATCTATAACTGTGCTCCTTGAATACGAACACTATAGAAGCCCTAGCAAGTTCTACTATGAGAAACCGTTTTAGGATGATCTAGTAAGATTTGATTCACCATTTCCTTGGGCATAGATAATAACAAGGACTCTCTTAGACTAAGACCTAAAGGGCAACCTTAGAAATAGACAAGTTGAGCCTTTCAATGATGGACATTCCCTATATATTTTTTTAAGAGTGATCGGACTACGGAGTTACTGAAATATACAACTACGAAGCATTCGCGGCTTGACCCAATTCTCAATCCTGGGCGACTACCAATGGACTCACTGCTTGACCGAGCAGAAGAACGGGATCTACCAGGACTAGGAAGGGATACGATGAGCCTTCTACCCTGGTCAGGTAGATGATCGATGTATCGAGATCAAGCCCACTATAACCGTCTCTCCGTGTTGGTCAAACATTGAAAACAGCTATCTTACTCTAAATTGTTGGGAATCGTCGTCAAGACTCCAAATAGGTAAAGAAATAAATTGTAGAAAACCATCAGGATATGGGAAATGGATAAAGAAATAAGTTTTAAGGGGGGTAGACTAAAATGAACCAGGCTAGTATATACCCTACACAATAAAACTTAGGCAAAGAAATAATTAAATCTTTCCTTATTACCCTTAGGCAATTCCGGGGACGAAATTTTGTTTTAAGGGAGGTAGATTGTAACATCCTGGATTTTTGCCAACCTGGAATTAGACGTCCTTAGGCAATGGGTCGATCCTAACACCTTATTAACTTGTCAGAACTCAATCCCAAAGTCTAAAACCGCTTTTGAACCCATTTCCTTCACAAATCCCACCCTTCACCACCTTGTTCTTTCAATTTTTATAAGTACTTTCACCCTAGACACTATCTTAAACTAGTTAAGTATTATAACTTGGATCACTTTATATACAAACTACAAAGGCCCAGGTACCACCTCAGACAGAAATTACTCAAGACTAAATCCTTTAGAAATTAGGCGAGAATTAGCCAGTGTTAAACTAGAGTACCTGTGAAATTAGCACCAATCACTTTAAATACGATCTGCAAGACCCAAAACTTGTAGAATCATTGACGCTACATTACCCTAAAATCTAGGATCAATCTCATTACCCGGTTGCTCTCGGGAGCACATCGAAACTCCGTATCAGATCTGGACCGCACATCGAAAGTCTGATTAACACGAAGTTAAGGAATTAGGACCGCCTTACTGGGCTTGACAACCATCTCGAAAATCAAATCCAAATAGTGTCCAAGCGCTATTCGCTTGAGCTCGGAGCGAGGAGTGTAAGAAATGTGAAATTAATTAAAAATAAAATATAAATTTAGGAAATCTGGCACATGTCGCTTGCGGGTCAGTATTAAGCAACCTGACTGTCAGAATCAGGCCAATTTACACCCTCGGATCAGGGATATTTCTCCAAATATATACATGTACTCGGAAACTCCGATCGAGTTTCACTGACCGTTGAACTGAAACTGGTCCGTCATTTGCGATCTGGAATCCCGACTGAAACGAAAACTTAATGGTACCTAGATCTAGTGTTAGTGAGCTTAAGTCCGACCGTACACAGAAAAGGGACCGGCAGAAGTCCTCCGTTGAGCTGAAACAGATGCCCTTTGGACAAAACCCAAGTATATCTTGGTCCTGAGTCTATTTCGGTGTAGTTTTAGGCTATATAAGGACCTTAAAACCCTTTCTCATTCAGCCATACGAATTTGAGAAAAACCCTAGGAAAAGAAAGAGAAAAGAGAGAGAAAGTGAGAGAGTAGTGAGAGAATCTCCCCGTCATGCTTCCCTGCCGCCACATGAGCTTAACCACTCCATTCTAATCGCTTTCCCGACGATTCCGGCGTCATTTCTAGGTAAGAAAACCTAACCCTAACCAGTTTTGGAGTTTTGATAGTTGTAGGTTATGAAATAGCTAACCTATTTCATTCTATAGGTTACCAAACTGCTGAATACGAAAGCTTAGCAAACCTATCGAATTCGTTACGATTCTACGACAAAAGGTGCGGACTTTAGGTGTATAGGTTATAGTTTTCAACGCTTTCAATGTCAGATAATGATAGATTCATGATCTAAATGCAATTGCACATGTACAAAGTGCTGTCTGTTTTCCGTTTCGATTAAATACGAAGAATATGGAATTTTGTGTATTCTAGGTATATGTAGAAAGTACCGTATACGTATAAATTTTGAAAATGTGTTTGCCATGATTGTTTGCTATATAAACATATTATATGTGTATAATACTTACTTGGCGAGAGGGTTTGCCCTAATACATGTTTTTGCTAATATACACTATGTATGTTAAAATAGTGTATTCTAAGTGTTTGTTGAAATGACTAAATAAATATGGATTTATGATTTATGCCTGCCATATTCATTGAATGTAAGAACATGATTGATGTGTATGCGACAACTCCTTGCTATAAGGAATTGTCCTATTCTATGTTGGAATCAACATACGTCATGTATGTTGGAGTGGTGTAGTTTAAGTGTTTGCTAAAATGCCTGTGTGAGAAATTGTGTGACGAACTAAGTTTAATAGGATGTTGAGATAGGATTCTCAACTACCTTAGAGATGTATATGATTTCCTCCATGTTGCTTGTTTAATTTAACCGCTTATTTATGAAATATAGGTGTTTGTATTTCCTGTTTATATTGTGCTTTATTACATGTTTTATGACATGCTTGTCAACATGCTTGAATCACTTTGTTTATTTTGCTTTACTCTACATGCTTCTGGTCATGGATTGATTGTGTTTGGAGCTATGATTATAGTCCAGGCAATCGATAACAGGATTGAATTCGTGGCTGAGATTCATTTGCCATGTGAGATGTGTTCGACGAACCTGAATCGTACTTCGGTTGGCGATAGTGGTTGGCCACATGAAGTGCTTATGCGCTTCATATCGTTCAACTTGTTGTGTGCTCGAGCTAGCCGAGCTCGTCAAGCAACCCGATCTGTCTTATGTATGTTCACCATGTTTGGACGCCTCTGCTTGAACCTAGGGTACCAAACTTACTAGTGAAGTCCCGTTAACCATGGTACCTCGATCCGCTAAGACTCATGAGATAGGCATGGTGGTATGGGACACCTTGGTCGAGCTGTCTGCCTACGCTGGGGCCATGTGCCTCCTCATAGTGTCCATTGAGCAACCAGACTCGTGAGCCGATTATGGTGGTATGGGACACTATATTCGAGCTATCAGCCTTCACTGATTGGTGACGAGCCCTTTGTAGTGACCTCGAGCATACTCTGAATTTGCGGTGAGGCGACAAGTTTTACCACAGTGAATAGAGTATGAACTAGGCCTGTATCAATTTAGTGATGAGCCATTGAAAGGGTGATAGGGGAGTGGTGTAACGGTTCCGTGTAATAGCCCTGGCAGCCCTTGCAGCGACCTAGAAACACACCATCGTATGAGATTAACTAGGACAGACGACCCTAGAATGGATCATGTTTGAAAATGATACAAGGTAGGTACCTTAGTTTCCCAATCCTGTTGTTTGAAATAGACTAATAACAACTCGATAATCATGCTCATCATCGCATTGCATGTGCCTGGAAGATGTGGAGCACTGAGGAATGCAAGCATATCGCGAACGTAAGATGGTGTCGCATGAGGGAGTATGCGGTGAGGGCATGCATCATGACTGCATTCCATACTTGCATTAACAAGAGTATTTAGAATTGTTTGATTGTACTGCTTTATCATTACTGCTTGACTGAATTGATAACATGTTAACCTATGCTTTATTGTTCCACTGAGTTGATCACTCACTCCCACGTTACGGGACGGTATTGTACACACCAACCAGTCTTGTTTGAGTTTCAGATGATGGTGATGCTGCGAAGCGGAGCCGGACTCTTATGAGGATGAGGAGGATTCATCCTTTATGCTGTTTCAGGCGGGTTCATATGAGTCGTGTCTTGATCGACGGGGTTACAGGGATGTTGACTAGAGGACCTTACACATTTGGTATATTTTAGAATTGTTCTTGTAATTATTTAACCTGGTAACGTTATCACACTCTGGAGACTCACCACAGTTTATATATTTTATATATCTATTACAGTCTTCGCTTGCAATTTAACTGTCTCTGGAGTATGATATGTTGTTTTGGCTTAATCCCACTCATGTTCACTACACTAATACAGACAACATTTAATCATCATTCATTTTGTTGCATAAGTGATGCGTTGGAACTCGGGGGTTGAGTTTATGCTCGACCCCCGATTTTCAGGGCGTCACAAATTATCTTAGCATAATCAGTCTTTTACATTCCTTAACATAACTAGTAGCCTAGTCTTAACTTAGGAGTAGTGGTAACCAATAGTTGTAATCAAAAGTCTATGCTCATACGCTAATTAATTTCATACCATTTCCAATACAAGAAATCATTCTATCGCTTAGGGTCAAAAGTTGTCTAATTGGAATTGAGTTGTCTGAACTTAAATTTATATGCGCTCGAGCACTTCACACATGACTATACCAACTAAGGAGGTCTTAGAGTTCAAATTATAGATTTACATTCAAAAGCATCACAGAATCAGGAGATTTGATCCTATTATTCATCATTTCTAAGTTTGAGTTCATAATCATATAAAACTAAGAAATTTGGTCCTAGGGTTCATGTTATTAATTTATTGGACTTCTTATATTAACAAATTTTTTGAAATCTAGGTCCAAAACTTTAAATGTCTCAACATTTAATGATCATTGTGGTTTGTGTAGTCCTCATTCCCAAGGTCTTAGTTATCTCAGTAATCCGCTCTGATACCATATGTAACACCTCGAAAATTAGCACCCAAGTACATAGACTCCGATCCCAAGTTTCCACGTGTTAACCAAATGAAAATGCACATGTGGCTTCGTTCAGAATCACATCAGTTCCACATACGAGCAATTAGAGTAGCGTAATTTAAATTAATGGATCCACAGCGAGGTAGAGATAACAAAAATAAATAAATATAGGGCCGACAGTAAAGGTACAATTAAAATATGGTGTTCACTCAAATGAGAATTATATAAATCACAATAATTGCAATAGGAACAAAAGAACAACTACCAAGTGGGAAGAAGCTAGAGATCTACTAGAAGCCCCGAGCGCACCACCGAATGGTCCTATTGTTGAGTTATCTTCATATGTCAAATAGAAGGCATCAAACGTAAACATAGTGAAGAAATATCCCCAAGATTGTTACTTGGGATATTTTAAGGATTAACAGGTTCACAAAAAATACATATTCATACATGTAATATACTTAAGCATGTTATATTTAACGCACAGATACTAAGCAGTTACACGTGTTATCAACCTAGTCAACGCAGTTAATGATAAAATAAGAAATTAAACATCTCCTAAATACTCTTGTTAAATGTGCATATAAAGATATGACATGATACATGCTCTCACCATTCGACACTCCCTCAACACGCAACTCCTACCACCTGGTTCGCAAATAACAACACTTCCTCAACATGCGACTTCAACGCCTGTTTCACCACATTCTAAACCAATGTGATGAGATGAATGATCATGTTAGCCGAGTAATTATTAAGTTCAATTCATCCAGCATATTGGCAAAGCTAGGATACCGACATATATCATGACTCCTTATCCGGATCACATGATTTGTTGCCACACGTAGCGACTCCTTACTAGTGTCCCTTGATCTAACTTTAGGTATCACCCGTTTATCTCACAAATCAATAATTTCAATGGTACGGTATGATACCTAAATGTATGAGGATCAACCCAGTGTGAGTCATCACCCAATACTGGGTATGATCACTCAGTTCCGAGGTGCGGGTTTGTCACATAAAACCTAAACACATAAAGGAGAGGGCTCGTCACCCAATTCCATTCACGACCGAGTCGTTCGAACGGTACTCTTGCACGGAACCCTCGGTTGGGTAATTTGACGGGGGCCGTTCGAACAATGGTCTATCACCTCCATCAGTACTCCCTGGTCACTATGGGGAGGCTTGTCACCCCAGCATAAGCCGACAGCTCGGACATGGTGTCCCATACTACCATGCCCGGCTCATGAGTCTTAGTTGCTCACTAGTCATTACGGGGAGGCTCGTCACCCCAGCATAGGCCGACAACTAAGACACGGTGTCTCATACCACCATGCCCGACTCATAAGTCTTAGTGGGATTGTAACAGTAACGGTGATGAGTAGAATAAATCAATGGTAACAGTGGTATCCCAGATTCTATTGAATGTTATACAATCGCCAAGCACAAGAATGATCGAGCTTGCATTAGACCGATGCGAACGACTACGGAGGACTTCCGACAAATCGACATTGGGTGCAAAGCATCCCGTGTAGCTCCAACTACTGTTAATCGTCTGTGTTCAACTCCGGTCAGCCGTATAAGCCTGAGATAGCCTCCCTAAAGCGGGCTATCCACATATTTGGATAATTTGCAAAGCTCGGTCCACCACCATAATACAATTCAATAATACTAGTATTTTTAAGCATTCAACATCCAAGAATTTTATAATATTTAGAGTTTCATGTTATTCAAGCATTTCATTGAGCATGTTATCAATCAGTTACTAAATAAATGCATTTGATTATTCTAAAATGCTAAGTAGAAGCTTGGGGGTAGATCTTCACCTTATAGTCAAAATCCTTGACTCGAATGTGGCCCTAACGACAAAAATTTGGAAAAATGCACCAAACCTAAATTAGAGTATAAGACTATCGTTAATGATGTAGATTTAGTCCTAATTAAATATTAAATAATGAATTATGGCTTAATTAACTAAATTTGATCGATCCATCAACTCGGTTCGATGAATCGGGACTCGTAGTCGGTGCACAACCTAAGTCGTAATGGAATGGAGCCCGATTATGGCTCCCGCAAGAGTATGGACCGCTCTAATTGATAATTGTGACTTAAAGCCCTAATATACTCAATCTTAATAATAGGGTTTGCGAGAATTGACAGAAAAAAAGGGGGTTTCCAACCCTAATGGCTCAAAATGAAAGAAATGAAAGAAAAAGATGGAAAGAAATGTAGGGAAATCTCTTACCTAGAAAGTGAGTGGAGAATCCAACCTAAAATCTTCATATTTCATCTGTGGAAGACATGAGATCGGGAATAGAGATGAGCTCTTGCACGAATTCGACGAGCACGGGGATTGGATGGTGTGATCCGACACCGGGCCCTACCATCTCTCTCATTCCTCTCTTCTTCTCCTCCTCTTTCACTCCTTAGCTTTGTAAATTCGTATGGGAGCAAATGAGGGCCCAAAATGACCTATTTATAACACCATATTTGGTACAAATGGCCTCAAGGGTTGGATTTTTACTATACCAGCCCTAGGGGATTGTGTTTCTACTCTTTGGGGGGCCATTATAGGGCATAGGGGTCGACGCCCGCCGTAGGATAGTTGGCCTTAGTGATGAAATATGCATAGACACAATCAGCCCGCATTTGGATGGGTTGATCGACGGATATGATTAGAAGTCTGTTCAACGGTCGCCGATGGTCGATCGGGGCCGCGGTTATATAGATATGTTTAGAGAAATATCGTTAATCGGTACCCCAACTTTGGCAATGAATCGACGGTCCAAAAGTTATAACTTCATAAAAGAACAAAGTGGCTAGTTTCACTTAAGTTACAAATTTTCATATAAGGTATTTGTACAACCCAAGCACTCACCTTGTGAGTCCAAGTTGAGCGATTCGAGGCATTATATCGGCTCGATGTCCCGCGATAGACATCAAGCCCACTAAGAGGAATGTCTTTCTATAATCTCGATTTTGTGGCCCTCTAACGAGCAATCTAGATCTTGTTTTGTAACACCCCATACTTTCCACTACTCGGGTATTACCAGAGGACGTAGATTAGTGTAAACATGAATCTAACTTAGTTAAACGTTCACCTACCATAGTCTAAATCGGACCAATATGAGTAATCTCATCCATAGATAGGGCCATCTAACTGTTCATCAATGCTTAGATGATCAACGAACCTTGTTAAAGATAAATCTAGCCATTCAATATCAACATATGACCCAACATATCCCCTCGGTCGATCTAACGATTGAATTTCCTAGTTTGACCATCAAACCTTAGAATCAACCATAAACCTCGCGAGCAGTATATGTGCCTGAGATGTGGACACATGGCTCAATATGACGTTATCATTTAGGACTCTTATCAAAGGCAGGTCCTATAAATAAATAAGTAAATAAGTGAATATCTATGTATGCACATATAGTAATAAGGTGAGATGAAATAAGTAAATAACATTATCGTAGACTCTAATGACACTGAGAAGGGTGGACCACTTACACAAATCACAGGGAAGTAGAAGAGATTGTAGAAAATAATAATAATAATAATAATAATAATAATAATAATAATAATAACAATGCTACTAAAATATTATCATAATATTTAGTATTATAAACACATAATAGGTCATCCAATCACTAATCAGACAATTAATCTCCATCTAAAGGGTCCTAAAAACCTTTTGACCATTGAGGTGCAATTTCAGAACGATCTAACCCTCAGATTAATGTAGACCCACGACTAGACTCTTCAACTAAGTAGTATGGCCCACCAAATTTGGATCCACCCCACCTAGGATCTAGATCTGCTTGATTTTCGGTTGAAGGGCCTGATTAGGGCCTCCCTGAGTGAATGAATGGAGTAGATTTCCCTCAAACATCACCATGGGTCCCACATTAGTATGCATGTACACCGGTGTTACAACACCTGAGCTGCACGAAACTGTCAGCCCGGTCAAATGTGGGATGACCTGACATTTCCAAAACGGGAGGGTTTTCCCGCTGCCAGCCCTTTTCAAAACGGACGGACTGAGGTCCGTGATTTCAATATGGGGCCCACCATATGACCTCGTTAGTTCGATCTAATCCGTCCATCTGGTGTGGACGCGAATTTTGACCTAAACCCCACTGTTGTATCCAGTTTTTCGGCACACGTGTACACACGAGAACTAGCCCAAACAGTCCCAAAAACACAAAGTTCCCATAAATAGAAACCTGCTATGTTGCAGGCAGGGCGATCCACGTCCGCCTTATCCTCAAATCTTGGCCATTCGTTGAGGGAAATCTCGGCCGTCCAGTAGCTCTTCACGTGGTAGAGAACTTCCGCCTACAGAGAACCAGAACCACTGTCGGTTTTTCATTACCGGTTCTATTTGGAGCCGTTGCAAAATAGCCTCATCCAAGCCGTCCATTTCCTATCCCATGGTCAAGAAGGCTTAGGGTTGAGATAAAAAGACCAAGGTATCAAGCAACAGAGCCATATCTCCTCTTCTTGTGGCAACACAAGAGAAACCGACGGTTTTCTTTCCACCAGCGAACCCACCATATAAACCTCATCTAAGCTTCGAAAGAGCCCATCCATAAGCCTTCTAGGACCCCTATGGGGTGTCTGAATGGAGCAGATTGAAGGGAGGAGTGGTGTTTCCAAATCCGCCATTAACAGTGGTCATCTTCCTGACCGCTCAAAGCTGTGTCAGACTCAGTCGGGGTGAGGTTTGGTAGTGTGGGAGCTGTTCTTGGTGCCGTAGATGATAGGAGAAATGAATGAGAGAAGAGGGAAGAAAGGAAGAAAGAAGAAAAAATCAGAGAGATAGGAATGGGAAAGAAAGAAGAGAAGAGGGAGTGGGTGCAAGCATGGGACGCACTATAGTTGTTGCTGAGTCTTCAGGTAGCTCACACGAGCTGGCTGAGTTGGGCTTGGGTCCAGACCAGCTGGAGTTCCAGCAAATGAGAAGGGATGTGGAGAGAGAGAGAGAGAGAGAGAGAGAGAGAAGGGGTGAAAAAAGATAGGTGGGTGGTTGCGGCTAGAACCGAGTCAACTCGGTTGAGACCCAGTTCTGTTGGGCCGAGTCGGGGTTAAGCTGGGCTTGAGTCTAGCCTAGGTGTGGCTGGACATTTCAGCAAAAGGAAGAGAATAAGAAAGGAGAGAAGAGAATAAGAAGAGAGAGGAGAGTAGAAAACAAAGGGGAAGGATGTTGCCTCCTCCACTTAGTTTCTATCGAGTCAGCCTGCTAACTCGTTGGAGGACTCAATGTGACCAAAAGTGTTGTTGGGTCTGCCCAGGGAAAGGAGAGGGAATAGAGGAGAAAGACATGAGAAAAAGAGAAAAGAAAAGGAGAGATGGGTGCTTGTGTTGAGCCGAGTCAACTAGATGAGTCAACATGTTTCCCCAATCCAGATTTGTTTCAATGCATCATTATCATTGCTAACAATGTTATTATTAGTATTATTAATATTACCAATGATTAACCACTAGTAGGATATTTAGGATAAAACTAGTTATGATAAACAAATTTCAATTATTAAATCATAGTGTTTCATTTATCATTCTTAAACCCTTGTTAATGATAGTGGATTGCACTAATTGATGTCATCATAATGATTATTAACGAATACTAATTATAATATTAACATTGATAAATATTTTATAATTATTAGATTAACTCTAAAATTAATAATACACCAAGTAGGGTTCAAACCCTAAGAAACCTAGCCTAGACCTAAACTCTAGGATAAAATCCTAAAGCTAAGTAATCTAAACTCTAGGTCAATACCCTGGACATAGATAGTGTGTTAGGTTTGAGCTAATTATAGAACTTCATAACTCATGGTAGATCACAGTGTCTAGTATCATGGCTAGATTCACTATTATTGACTATTAGCATTTGAAAATAGTTATCATGGGATTAGTATAATACTTGTTAATGTAATTAGTCATTATTGTATTATCATTAGTAAATATTCTACTAATATTACCTATATTACCCAAGAGATTATTAGTCATTATAAAAATATTAGATAATGTCGGTACGTGTAAATATGAACTTATGAAAATATGGATGGATTAAAACTCCTATCATGAATAGTATTTGGCCCACGGTACAATAATAATAATAATAATATTATTATTATTATTATTATTATTATTATTATTATTAATATTAATAATAATCTTGGATTCAAATCCTAGGATCTAAGCATTTAACTATACCTTGGGATGGAACCCTAATTCTATATTAAAACCCTAAGATAAGAAAATTTAAAACCCTAGACCATGATCTTAAACCTAGGTAGTACATAGAACGTGGATCTAATGGTACAAGTTCATGAATTGTGTTAGGATTCAATTCTAAAGGCGCAAGCACTTTGCGACACTAGTAGACGATTCCAAGTATAAGGTGATGATTCTTCCCCTTGAGCTTTCCATCTTCTCATTAGCTTAAGTTATAGTTTTTATTTAAATTCATAATTGATATCTCCCTTTATAATCCAATGTGTTAGCTAGTGAAAATTGAATTGTTGTATTACATGCTTTATGATTATCCTGTATAATTGTTCATGCTTGTGGATTTCTTTTTGTGGATTGCTTATGAAACTTAAACTGGTACATTAGTGGGAAACCCCCACTTATAAATGTACACTCATACTTGGGATGTAACTCGATTAACGGTGATTACAATGGACCTTCAATCTACTGGTTATTGAGTGTGGTCTAGATGGATCATTGATGTGGGCCTACCATCCAGGGTTGTTGTGTCCAATGGTTTTTAAGGATGGTCTTCATCGTATGGTTTTGATATTCACCCTATGTGGCATATTTTGATACTTGTCCGACGTGGTTTTGTTTTGATATTTTCCCTCTATAGGTTTGATGTTTTATACTTTACAACCATGTGATGGTAAGCCCTATATACTGTAATATGATTGGCCACTAGTCGACGGGTTTCTATTAAACATCCTAAGATGGTGGCCTCATGGGCCGAGGATGGTGGTATGGGACACTGTGCCCAACCCGTCGGCCTACAGTAGGCCATGTGCTCCCCATAGTGAGCGTGAGCTACTTAAATCGGCTAGTTGCAATTGGACTAGTAATGGGCTGACAAATCATACATACATGACATATTACGATGACTTGAATCACTTTGCCCTGCGATTACGCTGAATGTTGCACTTATGACCAGTCATTCGATTTATGATGATGACTTGGATCATCATGCCCATGCGATTACGCCAAGTGTTCCGTTGATGACCAGTCACATTCATGTCTGTTTGAATGTTTTATCTGGGACACAGACCGTCCGGATGTTTTACCCGGGTCGATGATTTCATCGGTGACGACCCTACTGTTCGTCTGGATGTTTTACCCAGGACAATGATTGCATTCACGATCTATGCATCTAATAAGACTACATTTACTCTATTTTTGTTGTCTGGATGTTTACACTATTTCTTACCTAATGTAGTGGTGTGTAATCTTGAAGGAAATTCACACTGAGTTAGCCGCTCATCCATCAAATATATAACCGTACAGGTAGCACAGGTGGCCCCAATGACATTCATGTTTATGTTGGTGAGGAGCAGGCTATGGTTGACAAGGATGCATGATTATATTTGTTAAAGGCTGCTACAGGATTTCACAGCTCAAGATTGTTGTAATTTACTTTATTTCACATGTAATATTATTTCATTTTATAATTGTAAGAATGGGGACATTGGTTTGTATAAGTTATTATGGGCAACACTTGTATATTCTAAATGAAATTTGAAATTTTCCTTCATGCTTACTTGTCCATTTTACGCTCATCTGCTTACTCTGATAAAAGAAGAAAAAATATATTTGACCATCCTTTAAGGTTAACACTCGGGTTTTTGGAAAACGGGTCATGTACTCGGGTCCTGAAAAGTTGGGGCGTTACAACTTGTCTGGTGAGAAATGATTAGGGTATCGAGATTTCTTGTGAGAAATTATTAGGGTTTGGATTAGCTAAGTTCATAGTGTAGATTATTCGTAACTAGCGAAAATGATGATTCGGTCATAGTTACCCTAATTCAACTATACTTGAAACTACCTAATTTAGTAACATATACTAAAATAGAATATTTTAATTTAATTATACAGGATGATTCCTAGTATGATTAGAAGTAATTTCTAGGAAGACGCCGAGTATAAAAATTCTAAGATGAAAAAGATACGCGCGACCCATTAACAACGTGTAGTTCTATAAAATTTTCAGTTTCAATAGTTCTATTTTATATAATGTTTTTGGCACTTTTAGTTAGTAGATTATTTTTATTATTTTTTTAGTAGTTCATCATCAAGTCTACTTTATCTCAACAAATTTCATTAATTTTTTAGTTCTAGAAAAATTCAAAAAATTCCGGAAGTACCAGCTGTCCGAAACCAAGATTTTTGGTACAGTTTCCAAAATGCCCTAAAATTGAACTGTTTTGAATATTTGATTTATTTATTATATAGTTTTATATGAAACTAGACTCATCAAGATTCAATCTGGCTTTTGAATCACCTCAATCAAAGTTGTAAATCAAAATATATGAATTTCTGAAGTCAGTGCATCAAAACTGTCAAAATCCGAGAGTGCAGAAAGTTGTTGAATAGGGGGGCGCGGTGGAACCGCCCCCAGCTGTCCATTTTCCATGGTGGCACCTCGCAGGACTGTCACAGAATATATTTTTTTGGTCTATGTGCCGCCGGGGTCGGTCCCCACTATTTAAAGTTCAAATTTCACTCTTTTGGGCGGTTTTGGTGGACCCCACATCATCCATTTTGATCTCAAACACGTATGAATGCATGCTCGGATATGCACTCAAATCATTAAAGTGAACGTAACGCCCAAGGACGTCCAACTCCAAGTTGGCAAAAATCCGAGACGTTACAACTCAGCAATTGATTTGTAAGGAATTATGTGATTTGTGAGGGGAGGGTTAGTCCTTTAGATGCGGTCTTTTTTTCTTGAACGAAATAATTTTTTATTACCATAATGACAGTTTGCAATGTTTATCAATAAAGTAAATACTTATAAAAAAGGAAATAAAAAGATAATTGTCAATTTTATTAACTTGGATAAGAATGTGTATAACTAGCAAATAAGTAAATAAGGCAGAAGAAATTATAGATAACAGTTAGTATGAGCAAAGTGGTCGTGGATGGTTGATGTTTGTCTGAACATAGACGGTTAAGGGACAGTCATGGTTTGGCCAATTGGTTGAGGCCTTGAGAAATCACTAAGTAGGAGCTTAGAGATTTGGAATCTAACAATGTAGTCATTGACGAAAAGCTAAACTAATTCTAACTTGCTAGGCAAGTGGAGGAATTAAGCTAAAGTTGTACTAATCGATCTATGCTTATTGCAACATTACGTTGGACAAAAGTATAGAGGCTAAGCTAAGATAGGCATCTATATAATGCAAAGATTATATAGGCAGCATTGAGCTGAATGAAAGATTTTATATGTTTGGATTGTCAAGGGCTCGGAGCTCTTTATTCTATACTGCATTTATAGACTTCAATTTGGCTGTAAGGATGCTTTGGGATTGGTCGGCTGATTAATTGGTAGCATGGGCTTACTATGATTATAATTCAAGACCAGACCAGCTAACCAACGTATTGTCATATCTGTTGATATTGCTATTTCTTAACGGTTTTCGTTTTTCTTGCACTCCTAACAGTTTTCGTATGCATGTGACCAATCACGACTATGTGTCAGTTTACAAGCATTACGTTCGGTTACATGTACTCTTAAAGATTCGACGTATCCATAGCTCAAATCTTTTGGCAACATATCACCGACAGAATGACTGTTTTTAGGGTTTCAACCGTGTGTATGTGAATGACTGTTTCTAGGGTTTCAATAGTGTGTATGTCACCAAGTAGTATAGGATTGTTGTCGTGGCAAATGTATATGACAAAGGTGTCCTTCAAATCGGTATGATCTCTCTCCCCCATTTCACAGGTACCTTCTCCAATGTTATGTACCAGGGTGCCGACATGTGATGGTGTCCTATTGGTTGGATCCGGCTATGACAAGCAGGGTGTAAACAACCATAACATGTCACAAAATTTCTATGTTAATAAATGGCAGTGGGGCACCACTACACTAGGACATTTGGTACAACCCATCAACTTAACAATCAAATGAGTGGCTGCTATGCAAAAGTCGTCATGATCGGACCATTCCAACCATCCCATCAATCACAAAATCGATAGATGATTTATATATATACACGGGCACACACGCCGTAGTGGGCTTTCACCACCTATGGATACACGAACCCTTGATCGGGTGTTGAAACTCCCGAGAGTCTACCACCCGAGCAAGAGCAAGGATCCCGTGTATCCAAGGAATGACTTTTATCTGATAGTCTAGTGATGCAATCAACGGTTGGAAAATGGAGGGTTATAAAAAGAAAAGTGGGGCATTTGCTGATGGGAGCGTATTACAAAGCAGCCCACCTTGATGTAAATATTGTATATCCTCGCTGTCCATCTATTTTTCCAGCTCATTTCAAGGCTTGAGCACAAAAATGCAGCGGATCAAAATGTAAGGTGAAACTCACCATTAAAAACTTCCTATGACCCACGGTAATGTTTATTTGCCATCCAACCTATTGATAAGGTCAGGAAAACCTGGATGAAGGGAAAAATATATCAGGTTTATACGAAACTTTTTGTGGCCTACAAGAAGTTTTTTATGGTTAATCACCACCATTTACTAAGGCATGGTCCACCTGCAATTTGGATCTACTTTCTTTTTGGCATCGTGTAAAATGGGCTAGCAAAATAGATCAACGGCAGGATATACAATATATACATCAAGGTAGGCCCCACAGTCAGGGGCACGCTCGATTTATGTATTTTTAACACACCCACACCCCACACATTCAGATATACCTACTTACACCACATGGGCACTCGATCGCTCGTCTCACTGTCGAAACTCAGTGAGTACCCACCCACTAAGCCATGAATGAAGACCAAATGATGCTGATTTAAACCGAACGCCTGATGAGTTGATTGAATACCATGTGATAATTGGATCCTTACTCTTACTCCGGTGGTAGACTCTAAGGAGTTTCAACATCCGGTCAAGGGTTTGAGTATCCATAGGTGGTGAATTCCCACTAAGGTGTGAGTGTGTGAAAAAAAATTTAAAAAAATCATGATAATTTCATAAGTGTACTTTGGCTCGTTTAGGTCACGTGGCTCTATACGTTTTAAAACTAAGACCACACCCAGATCCACAGCTCAACTGGCAGACTGAGTGGAGATACCTCGTTTCAACACTTGAGGTCGTGGTATCAATCCCTAGTGGGGGTGGCTAACATGGAGTGTGTGTACTGACATGGGTGCGCACTAACAAACTAACAAAAACAAAAAAACAAAAACTGGGACCAAGCCCGTAATTTTCGGTGGCCAACTTCACCAATCGTACTGCTGTCAACGGACCAGGCCTGGAGTAGGTTTCAACCCGTATTTTGAACTATTTTGGCCCGGCCATCGGGACGAACTTATTCAAAATTCTTAATCTCAGGCCCGAGCACGGCCTATTGACACCCCTAATCGCACAGGAGGCACCATGTATGATAGGTATTCAACAAATATCTTCAGATTCAATTATTTCAGCACTTTGAAATTTGTCTCCGTTCCTTTCAAAATAGAAATTTATCTCCGTTCCTTTCAAAAAAGAAATTTATCATATCCTTCGTATAATCAACAGGGTTAAAATATTTAATCTTACATGCGACGGTTACGCTATCACATAACGGTTCGGATCAATGAAAATAGCCTAATTCCAATGATTGAACTCCGAGAAATTAACAAATGTACGGCTCATATATGGCCCACCAGCCTTTTTAGGCCCACTTGCTTTTTACTTCCCAAGAATAAGCCCCATATGTACGGCCCCATTTCTCAGGTCGAAAATGCCCCAGCTTTCCTTCTCGAGGCGGATCGCCTGGTGCTCGAAGACGAGCGCTGACGCTCCTCGAACTCCGAGTTGTACGAACGGTTCAAAAGAGATCAAAGTTACATGGGCCCCATGGTTATGTATTTATTATTGTAACAGCCCGTATTTTTCATAACCTAGAATTTGACGTCCTTAGGCGATGGGACAATCCTAACTTCTGTTTAACTTCTGAAACACTCAACTCAAGGGTCTTAAGTCCCTTTTCAAACCATTTTCTTCACAAATCTCACCTTTCATTACCTCGTTCCTTAAATCCTTCTAAGTACTTTCATATTAGACACTACCTTAAAGTTTAGGTGATGAAGAACAATATTTAAACTAAACATTGCTACAAAGGTCTAAGTACCACCTCAGACCGAAATCACTCAGGACTAAATCCTTTAGAAATTAGACGAGATTTAGCTAGTGTTAAATTAGAGTGCCTGTGAAATTAGCACAAATCACTTTAAATACGATCTGTAAGACCCAAAACTTGTAGAATCGTTGACACTAGATTGCCCTAAAGTCTAGGATCAAACTCATTACCCGACTGCTCTCGGGAACACATTGAAACTCCATATCAGGTCTAGACCGCACATCGGGAGTCCGAACACTACGAAGTTAAGAACTTAGGACTGCCTCGCTGGGCTTGACAACCATCTCGGAAATCAAATCCAGACAGTGTCCCACGGCTGTTCGCTCAAGTCCAGAGCGAGAGAGTGTGAAAACACTTGTTTTCTTTACAAAATAAATATCTGGAATAGTAATCAGGCACGTGTTGCTTGCGGATCAGTTTTAAGCAACCAGACCGTCAGAATCAGACCAAATTACACCCTCGGATCAGGAAAAATTTCATACACATTTACATGTACTCGGAATCTCCGATCGAGATCCGCTGACCGTTGAACTGAAACTGGTCCGCCACGCGTGATCTGGAATCCCGACCAAAACGAAAACTTAACTCCACCTAGATCCGGTGTCGGTGAGCTTAACTCCGACCTTTGGCTCAAGGAGGCCCACCAGAAGTCCTCCGTTGAGCTGAAACCAGCTCACTTTGGTTATAACCTAAGTATACTTTGACCTGGAGTATATTTTGGTTAGTTTTTAAGCTATATAAGGACCTTAAACCCTCTCTCATTGCAGCCATACGAATTTGAGAGAAACCCTAGAGAGAGAAGAGAGAAAAGAGAGAGAAAGTGTGGGAGCAGTGGGAGAATCTCCCTGCCACTCTTCCCTGCCGCTCCACCGCTCCGTTCTCATCGCTTTCCCGGCGATTCCGACGTCATTTCTAAGTAAGAAACCCTAACCCTAATCTGTTTTGGAGTTGTAAGGGTTGTAGGTTATGAAATAGCTAACCTATTTCGATCTCTAGGTTGCCAAATTGCCGTAGATGGAAGCTTAGCAAACCTATCGTATTCTTTACGATTCTACGACAAAAGGTGCGGACTTTAGGTGTATAGGTTATGGTTTTCAACGCTTTCAATGTCAGATAATGATAGATTCATGATCTGCATGCAATTGCACATGTACAAAGTGCTGTCTGTTTTCCGTTTCGATTAAAGATGAAAAATATGGAATTCTACATACTATAGGTATTTGTAGAAAGTACCGTATACGTACAAATTTTGGAAATGTGTTCGACATGATTAATTGTTGTATGAATATATTATATGTGGATAAATTACTTGTTTGGCGAAAAGACTCGCCCTAATACATGTTTTGCTTATATACACTATGTATGTTGAAATTGTGTATTCTAGCAAGTATCGTATGCGTATAAATTTTGGAGATGTATTTACTATGATTATTTGTTGTATGAATATATTATACATGGATAAAATACTTAGCGAAAGGATAGCCCTAATACATGTTTTGCTAACATACACCATGTATGTTGTAATTGTGTATTATAAGTGTTTGTGAAAATGACTGAATGAGTATAGAATTCTCATTCGTGCTCGCCATGACTAATTGTCATGGATAATTGATTGTTGTATTGGCGATATCCCTTCGACGAAAGGATTTGCCCTGAATCACACCACGGCTACTATACGCTATATATGTTGAAATGTGTAGCCAGGTGGTTGTGAAAATGTTCAAATGAATATGAAACTTGGATTCCTATTTTCCATGACTATCCATCGTGGGTGTACGCGTATTATGATTAGGGCAACTCCCTAGTGAAAGGATTTGGCCTAATGCCTATGTGTTCAACATATGTCATGTATGATGATGTATGCATTTTAAAGTGTTTGTTGAAATGTCTGAATGGGTAGTAATTAGTAAATTGTAATGTTTAAGGGTGTTGAGATATGATTCTCAACTTCTTTAACTATGTGTATGATTTCTTTAGATATCTGTGTGATTAGAAATTGAATATGTACAAACTCATGCATATGTTGTACTTCATAACATGCTCAATTGATTGCATGATTTTATCTATGTAATGCATATGTTTAAATTTATGTTTACGTTGTATGATCCGTCATGGGTGATGGGAGAGTGGTGTAACGATTCCGTGCAACAGCCCTGGCAGCCCTAAACGGATAATATCAGACTTTGATTGTATGATTTGAACATTGATCCATTATTGCTTTAACTATTTGTAATTGAATGTGATTGGGGCTATGATTATAGTCCAGGCAATCGGTAACGGGATTGAATTCGTGGTCGAGATTCAGTTACCACGGGAGATGTGTTCGACGAACCCGAGTCGTACTTCGGTTGGCAATAGTGGTTGACCACACGAAGTGCTTATGCGCTTCATATCATTCAACTTGTTGTGCGCTCGAGCTAGCTGAGCTAGTCAAGCAACCCGATTTGTCTTATGTATGTTCACCATGTTTGGACGCTACTGCTTGAACCTAGGGTACCAAACTTACCAGTGAAATCCCTTTTAACCATGGTACCTCGATACGCTAAGACTCATGAGCCGGCCATGGTGGTATAAGACATTTTGGTCGAGCTGTCGGCCTACGCTGGGGTCACGTGCCTCCCCGTAGTGACCAGTGAGCAACCAAACTCGTGAGCTGATTATGGTGGTATGGGACACTATATTCGTGCTGTCGGCCTACATTGATAAGGTGATGGGGGAGTGGTGCAACGATTCCGTGTAACAGCCCTGACAGCCCTTTGTAGTGAACTCGAGCATACTCTGAATTGCGGTGAGGCGACGAATTTTGCCGCAGTATATAGAGTATGAAACTAAGCCTGTATCTGTATAGTGATGAATCGTTAAAAATGTGATGAGGGGAGTAGTGCAACGATTCCGTGTAACAGCCCTGACAGCCTTTGCAGCGACCTAGAAAACACACCATCGTCTGAGATTAACTAGGATTAACGACCCTAGAATGGATCATGTTTAGGAATGATACGAGGGAGGTACCTTAGTTTCCCAATCCTGCTGTTTGAAATGGACTAATAACAACTCGGTAATCATGCTCATCATGCATTGCATGTGCCTGGAAGATGTGGAGCACTGAGGGATGAAAGCATGCTGCGAACGAAGAGGGTGTCGTATGAGGGAGTATGTCGGTGAGGGCATACATCATGACTGCATCTATACTTGCATTAATAAAGTAGTTAGGAGTGTTTGATTGTACTGCTTTATCATTACTGCTTCACTGAGTCGATAACATGTTAACCTATGCTTTATTGTTCCACTGAGTTAGCTACTCACTCCCATGTTACGGGACGGTGTTGTACACACCAACCAGATTTGTTGAGTTTCAGGTGATGGCGATGCTTATGAAGCGAAGCCGGACCTCTGAAATGACTACGATGCCTGCTTGTATTGGTTGTCTTTTGACGGCTTCCTGTGAGCCATGTCCTGATCGGCGGGGCTTTCTGGGATATTGACTAGAGGACCTTACACATTTGGTATATTTTAGGATTGTTCTTGTAACTAATTAACCTGGTAATGTTATCACACTCTAGAGACTCACCACAGTTTTTATATAGTGTATATATCTATCACAGTCTTCCGCTTGCTAATTCACTGTCTCCAGAGTATGATATTCTGTTTTGGCTTAATCTCACTCATGTTCAATGCACTAATACAGACAACATTTAATCATCATTATCTATGTTGCATAAGTGATGTTCTGAAAACTCGAGAGTTGAGTTAATACTCGACCCTCGATTTTCAGAGCATTACAATTATATCCACAATGATCATCCATATTTCGAGATCATCTCGAAGCATTATCAAAAACAAAATCATATCCAAAGATCAACTGGGCCACACCACAGAGCAGCGGGAAAATTGATTTTCACAGTTAAAAATTTTGTAGGGCCCACCATAACATTTATTTTCCATCCAATCTATTCATAAGGTCACAAAGACCTGGATGAAGAGGAAAAACAAATTTCATAATGATCCAAAACCTCTATGACCCCTAAAAGGGTTTCAATGGTAGACCTTCAATCCTCCACTGCCTTTTACAGTGTGGTCCACTTGATAGCTAGATCTGTCCTATTTTTCATGTCAAGTCTTAATATGAGTTCGCCAAATAGATGGACAGTTTGGATATAACCCATACCTCGTAATAGGACCTACAAAAAGCGGTGGGGATTACAACAGGAAAAAAAAAAAGAAGCCAGAATCATATGGCTACGGTTATAACCGTAGTGCCACAGCAATCTGTGCACTTCCCTCTCTCTCTCTCTCTCTTTATTTACATGGAGAACTTTACTCTACGTACATTTTTCTCTAGTACATATTTATATCAATATGTATATATAAGCATATAAATAAAAAATAAAAAAATTCTCTCTTTTTGTCATTTCTTTCTTTATTCATTTAACAAGAATACCTTCTAAACCAAAATTAGTTACTTGACATACCATATATGATTTTGGGGGTAGGATAAGCTACTTTAACCAACCAACCCGGTTATTTTCCAAGAGTCCATCAGGTTGATGGTCAAAAATCCATTTCATTCACTTTGCGGTCAATTTCAATCAGTTCACAGTCAATTTCATTCATTTCATTCACTTCGCGGTCAATTTCATTCACTTAACGATCAATTACAATCAGTTTGCAGTGAATTTCATTAACTTCGCGGTCAATTTCATTCACTTTGCAGTCAATTTCAATCATTTCACGGTCAATTCCCTTCACTTCACGGTCAATTCTATGCATTTCACGGTCAATTTCCTTCATTTCATGGTCAATTCCATGCATTTCACAGTCAGTTCCGGCGAATCCCCTTCACTTCACAGTCAATTCAATTCATTCCATGGTCAATTCCCTTCACTTCACGGTCAATTTACTTCACTTTGTGGTCAATTCCATGCATTTCATGGTCAATTCCCTTCATGGTCAATTCCATGCATTTCACGGTCAATTCGCTTCACTTCACAGTCAATTACATGCATTTCACGGTCAATTTCCTTCACTTCACGGTCAATTCCCTTCACTTCAAGGTCATTTCCATGCATTTCACAGTCAATTCCCTTCACTTCACGGTCATTTCCATTCATTTTACGGTCAATTACGACGATTCCCCTTCACTTCACGGTCAATTCCATGCATTTCACGGTCAATTTCCTTCCCTTCACAGTCAATTCCATGCATTTCACAGTCAATCCTGACAATTCCCCTTCACCTCACAATCAATTCCATGCATTTCACGGTCAATTCCCTTCACTTCTCGGTCAATTCCGTGCATTTCACGGTCAATTCCCTTCACTTCACGCTCAATTCTATGAAATGCATGGAATTGATCGTGAAGTGAAGGGAATTGACCGAGAAATGAATTGAATTGACTGTGAAGTGAAGGGAAATCGCCAGAATTGACCGTGAAATGCATAGAATTGACCGTGAAATGAAGGGAATTGACCATGAAGCGAAGGGAATTGACTATGAAATGCATGGAATTGACCGTGAAATAATTGAATTGACCATGAAGTGACGGGAAATCGCCAAAATTGACCATGAAATGTATGGAATTGACCGTGAAATGAAGGGAACTAATCGTGAAGTGAAGGAAATTGACTGTGAAATGAATTAATTGACCGTGAAGTGAATGGGAATCACCGGAATTGACCGTGAAATGCATGGAATTGACCGTGAAGTGAAGGGAATGGTCTGGGAAATTAATTGAATTAACCGTGAAGAAGGGAATTGATAATGAAATGAATTGAATTGACCGTGAAATGCATGGAATTGACCGTGAAATGAAGGGAATTGACCGTGAAGTGATTGAAATTGACCTCGAAGTAAATGAAATTGATCATGAAGTTTATGAAATTCACCGTGAACTGATTGAAATTGACCGCGAAGTGAATGAAATGGATTTTCGACCATCAACTTGATGAAATCTATGAAAATGACCAGGTTGGTTGGCTAAAGTAGTTTCTCCTACCCCAAAATCATACGTGGTACGTCAAGTAACTAATTTTGGTTTAGAAGATATTCTTGTTAAATGAATAAAAAAAGAAATGAAAAATAAAAAATAAAAAATTATATGCTTATATATACATATTTATATAAATATGTATTAGAGAAAAATGTAGGTAGAATAAATTTCTCTATGTAAAAAAATTAATAAATAAAAAATAAAAAATTGCACATACTGCCACGACATTGCTGTTATGGCTACGGTTATAATCCGTAGCCATTGGAAAAATCACCTTTGAGACATATCGAATACCCTTCGATATGTATCGAAAATTGTAGGATTTTTTAGGCAAACTCGTTAGACAGTTCTGGACCTTTTTTTATCATATCGAAAGACCTTCGATACATGTCGAAGTACATATCGAAAGACCTTCGATACAAATCGAAGGACATATCAAAAAAGCAGGGGCTACTGTTACAGCTACAGTTTTAATCCGTAGCTATAGGGAACCCCATCTTTCAAAAATCACCTTCTTGTAAAGCAGGGGCATTTTCGTAATATGAAAAGTTGTCCGTACGTCCAGGGAGTAATCGTGCAAGCTAAAAAGAAGTGGGCTTAAATAGGTAAATGGGTCATAAATTGGTCGTACAACTGGAAATTTCTCTTGAACTCCCAGCGTATCATATTCCAGTACGTCGCGATGTATTCGAGCAAACGCCAACCCAGACGACTAAATTATAGGAAAGGGACGCACACTTATGAGATGGAAGATTTCCTTGCGGTACGAGAACTAACTGTCCACCAGTTCACCTGATCCTGACGGTTCACATTGTGGGGCGCACCATATAAATACATTTACCAAAAAACAACACGCTAGTTCGATTATCAGGAGGGACAAAGCCATGCACGGAATATGGACCATTGAACAATTTTATCTAATCCAATTTTCTCATATATGGGTGACCTGCCGATAAGTCAACCAGTCTAATTTTCAAAACATTTCTTTTTCATACGCTTGGCCACTAGATAACCGAGCTGGCTAAACATTGTAGGTCGACAATGAACGGCCGAGATCCAACAGACAATGGGTTTGTACCCTTGTAAGTGCTCATCCCCATTATAGCCATTTGGTCGGTAACCAATTAGATGATTTGGATGGACCCGGGCGGTGTATTTGAAGATTGATACAAGGAAGATTTTATGATAGTATAGTTGGAGGACATTAAACGATGCTACAATATTGCTTAAGCAGTCTATGGAAGAGCAATAGTATAAAAGCAATTATAATACTAATAGTAAGAGCAAGAGCAAAGGAGACCATATAATGTTGAACAGTTATAGCAATAGTAAGATGTGAAAAAGATCTAGATAGCTAGGGTAAAGCTATAAATAGCATAAGAATTCAACAAGAAGGTGGTCACACACCAACCCAATCAACTCAAACATTATCTTTCAACATGTGAAAAGTAAATTGCATTTCTTAGTATAATCCTTTACTTTTCGCCTGTTGTTTTACATTTCATAGTGTAATCCATAGCGTTAATTAAGTGGTTGGTAATCTTAGCTGTAAATTGGATCCACGCTCATATGCTATATTCAGTTCCTCATCCAGAAAGGTGTTTTACAGCCATTCTCCACACCCGACTGTAAGAATTTCTTTCTCATTTTTCTTTTATCTTACAGAAAAGTCATTTTGTATGGAAGATAAAGGTGTAAACATTCATCAAAGGATGAACCCTACCCTATGAATATCGCCTTGTCATATTTTACACAGTGAGTGAATGGCTGAATAGGCGGTCGATCTCATCCAATCACGATCATATACTAGGTATTTAACTAACTCGGCGCTTGGACTGTAACGCCCCAAATTTTCTCAACTAGAGAACATACTCATGACCGAGAATTCTAGATATTAATAATGTATAAATTGGATGTTTTTTCATTTAGATCACATCCAGTAACATTCATGAAGGTGACCATTCACGAGAATAAAAATCGACTGTATTTATTATTTCATTTGAGTAAAAGATTTTAACAAATTATCAAATACCCTCTCAATGGGAGCTTGCTACATTATCGAGTTTGCGGCGGAAATATAAAACTAGATCATAAAACTATCTTCTTCTTCATTTATTATAATCTTCCATAGGGAGGTCCTCTAAGTCTTCAATCTGTACATCACTTGCATCATCTGTACGGCTGGAGAAGGTCAATGCTCGACTCATAGTGATGGTTATCCTTTAATATTAATAATAATTCAAGAGATTCATAAAAGTAATGTAAGGGTTTTGATACGTCTCATACTCCACTACTACGAGGGGTATCAGTATGCGCAACCAATATATATATGGATGCATGCCTATCAAAGTGTGTGCGACTCATTATACGCAGTGATCATCACAATGTAGAATGTAATTCATAGAAAACGCGACTCGCCCCGCATCTCATAACTACGGAGATTCATCGGCGTGTCCAACGTTAACGTGGATTTATGCGAACATCTCAATGTGACATAATAACGCGGTTGGGGGATTTATGTAACACGATGTGTTCATCGAGCGATTATTTGCGATATTCAATCCCGAAAAGTGATGTAACACGCATGACGATTTACTTACATCGATTGTGCACCACACCAACCAACCCACGAAATTACGTGCCGACCAAGAGGGTCGTAATGCATTACGTCCATGATAAATATTTGACTCACTAGTTGTGATACCTCTAACACATCACTTACACCGATAGAAAGATAAATTAAATCATGGGAGTTTTGAAATTTCAAAACACATGCTCAAGCCTTAATGGGAGGCAGCACAAGGCTAATATAATAAAGGAGAAGAGTAGCATTAAACTAACTCAACAAAAGAGAAGAGTAGCAATGGTTAACTTAACAAAAGAGGAGAGTAGCAATGGCTAAATCAACAAAGAGAAGAGTAGTAAGGGCTAACCTAACAAAATTGGTAAAGGCATGGGCAAGGCTTGTATCCATCGCCCCACATAAATTAATAAATATCACATGTAATTAAAATCACACCTTAACCATAATTTCCAAAGGATAAATAATTGTTGGTGGTAAATCAAACAGTTGCAAGGAGATTAACACGAAAGCATGTAAAAGGCAAGATAAATTACATCAACTTAAATTAAGGTAAGCTTAAAGGAATCCCTCACCTTAGCCTTAGAACTAAACCCTAGGTAGATATTCATGTAGAAAAGCTTCTACATGAAAAGGTTCCACATGAATTATGACATCGCTTGAGCAGGAGGGAGACACTATACATATGGAGAAGGAAGAGGGCGTTTAGGCTTCTCCTTCTCTTTCTCTTTCTCTTTCTCTTTCTCTTTCTTTCTCTTTCTCTCTCTCTCTCTCTCTCTCTCTCTCTCTCTCTCTTATCCTTCTCCTCGGACGTTTGAGAGGTGGGCGTGTGAGTGGAGAGGGGACACACACTCCTTTTATAAAAGAGTGGACGTGTGAGAGGGGTGTGTTTCTCATCCCACTTGGATTGGGTTTCTCCAATT
This sequence comes from Magnolia officinalis, assembly GCA_021015155.1. Lineage (NCBI taxonomy): Eukaryota > Viridiplantae > Streptophyta > Magnoliopsida > Magnoliales > Magnoliaceae > Magnolia > Magnolia officinalis. The sequence continues at coordinate 63,939,274 of JAJHSJ010000007.1, read as the reverse complement.
TGCCCTTTTTTTACGATCTTTCTTTAAATATAATTTGTCCATTGTGTCATGTAACGCCCTAGTTTTTTAAACCCGAGTATATGACTCACTTTCCAAAATCCCGAGTGATAGCCTTTAAAATTTAGTCTAAATTTGAACCGCTTATCATTAATCAGAGTTAGTAGCAAATGTTGGCAAAATAAGCCATGCATTGTATAAAAATATTTTGATCATCACAAAATTTCAGATGTAGCACCCATACAGGACTTATACAATCCCAAATAGCAAAGTTCATTAAATAAAAACAGAAATCTATCATCTAAGGATGGAGTTCAATATGGGCCATAGGGATCCCGTGTCACGCCCTAAACTCGGAAACTGGGCTCACGAAATTCTCGATCACCAAATCCGGCGCCGATAGCCTTTGTAGAACCCCATTCTCGGCTCCTGACACCCATTTACCAGGTTCCGATCCAGGGATCCTACAAGGAGGATTTCGAATATCAATTTGATTCGTAATGAGCATAACCATAAGCATAACCCACGAACAATAACTACAAGAACACCATCACAAAATCCACTATGATAAAAAACTTTGAGTACAATGGTTATGAAAGGGAAATATAAGATAATGTAAATAACAGAAACTCCAGAAGCTCTATTGCACACTCGAACTGCTGCGAGGCTATGGCTGCATCCTGACGTTATTTGCACTCATCAATCATGCATAAGCTTGTAAAAAGCTTAGAGGGTGGTGTAAGTGTGTGCGTAGTATGAATGTGCTCAGAATGCAAAGTCAGAGTAATGTGGAATCATGGTGATGGGTACATGAATGCAATCAACCTCACCAAGGCTATGCAGTGCAGGATATGAATGTTATCGGCCATATCAAGACCATGCGATGTGAAATGCAAATCAAGCATGTCAATCCTCATCCACATATTAATGCAGCTCCTCACTAGAGCGTCAAATATCAGTACGGTTCTCAGTCTGGATAATCACCGGGGTTTAGTACACTCCAAATGGCACTGCCCCTTTCCCAGGCACGCAATCCAAATAAGCGTAAGAAACCTCACTATCTGCCTGGCCAATAGTCTGACAATATCTATCTGGCATGTCGATATCGGACCCATTCATGAGCTGGTCAAACTCAGCCTAGTAATGCTCCTTACCCTTAGGCGAGTAAGGCCACACCCCTTTCTAACCGACCATGATACAGTGGGAGACGCGGCCTCCTGGTATTCGGCCCTCATGCGTTCATATATCCAATCGGTCTCGACGTTGGAGACATCCTCTGGTACCATCGGGTTTAGGGATTTTCACCTAGGGACATCTATGACGCCCTGATCTTTGTAACAATATTTACGGTGTCCGATCCTGGCATACACCATGTACCTGTGGAGGTCATAGCCCTGATGTCGCTAGAGCGTATAGAAATCATGTCATATAATGCGAAGTGTATGAATTGCACTACAAGTCATGCAACAATCTTGCGCATACTGCGCGCTCATGAAGCGCAACTCCACCTATCAGGGAGCCCATAAACAATCTGCCCGAAGGCATATGCTATGATCAGTCACTCATACTAAGCATACATATGATGCGTATGATCACGAATCATGGATTTATTCTAAACATGTTATATGGTGATGTGCTCTAACCATAACGAAGATGGACCCAGACGATCTACACACTACAAGTATGGGCCTATCAAAGGGCCCCTAGGGAGAGTTACAATGTGGACATTTAACCATCATTGCTCTTACAATGTAGATGTCAAACCATCATTGCTCCCAAGGCATGACCGCCAAAACATCATTACATAAACCATGGTGGAATCACACATTATAATGGGCCTTATATACATCTCATTGGGCCTCAACCCATGGACCTTAGATACATCAAATGGGCCACATAGCATGGACCCCATATATATATATATATATATATATATATATCGAATAAGCCGCACCAATTAGGCCTTATATACATTGTAATGGGCCATAACCCATGGGCCTTGCATACATCACAATGTGCCTCATAACATGAGCCTCATATCTATTAAGGTGGGCCTCAACAACGGGCCTCATACAAATCAAGGTGGGCCTCAACAGTGGGCCACACCACATGGGGCACATGTATATCAAATGGGTCACACCCAAATATAAGTGGTGATAAGGATTTCCACCATTAGAATTTCCAAGGGTTTAATGGTGGACGTTCAAACCCACTGTTTTCTATAATGTGGTCCACCTGATCCTAGATCTGTCTTATTTTATTTTATTTTATTTTTATCTTAAGCCTTAAAAATGAGCTTGCCAAAGGTTGGACAGTTTGGATGTAACACATATATTATGGTGGGTCCCATAGGGGTGGACAGCATAGATAAAGCACATAATTCATGGTGGGGACCACACTGATGGAAGGTATGGAGCACATACATCAGTGGGTCCCACGTGGGGCCCACCATAATGTTTATTTTCCACCCAATCTGTTGATAAGGTCACGTAAACCCAGATGAAGAGGAAAAATAAATTTTATAATGATCCAAAACTTCTGTAACAACCCAAAGAGGGTTTCAATGGCAGTCGTTCCATCCCACTAATTCATGTGATGTGGGCCACCTGAGTTCGCTACACGACCGATTTTTGGGGGGCCCACTACCTAAAAAGGGTGCCACCAAATATACGGTGTTGATGTTTCACACACATCATGGTGGGGCCCACGGTTGGGACCCGCCTGCCCACCGTTCACGGCCAGTGCAGCAGGACGCTGCTGCGCCGTCCTCGGCAATAGCAGCAGCGCCTGCTACTTGGAGTTTTATTTATTTTTATTTTTGAAAAACTAATTTTTTTTGAGGTTTTTCCTAGGTGGGGCCCGCATCAGGGAAATTCAGCCCAGCCATTGCACTCTACAGCTCAAGACAGACCCATCAAGCCCAATATTCGATGTGTTTTGCCGTGTAGAAATATCAGAGTGGATTTCAACGGTAAAGCCACTGTCTTATATGTTATGGCCTGCTAGATGATCGGATTGACTTCATTTTTTGGCTTAACGCCTTTAAAGAGCTAGGGAATGGAATGGACGGCGTGGATTTAATCCTTGCATCAAGGTGAGACCTGTATGAGCAGGCCACCCAAAATCTCAAATAATATATATATATATATATATAGAGTTAGCTGTTAGTACACACCCATGTCAGTACACGCACTCCATGTTAGCCACACCCCATTCTCATCATGTCCAGCGTCCAGAGACGCTGGACGACATGGGTAAACACAGGCATCATGGTGGGTCCCACATGGACGTGGCCCACCTATGTTAGATTAACCTGATGTTTGTGTTTTTCTTTTGCCCAGGCCCGGTAATAGGCTGGGCGGTATAGATCAACACATCCATCAAGTGGGTCTCACGAGGGTGGATGGTACGGATAAGTTACGTATTTCATGATAGGGTTTGGCCACATCATTAAAAAGAAATAAGGAAGGAGAGAGATTGAAAGAAAGACAAGGGAGACGGTGATGGAGGGGCCCCGCCACTATGGGCCCCTCATGAATACACACACACATACATGGGTCCCATAACAAGTGGGCCCTTAAAAATTGAAACTAACGGTGGATCACCCACCTATTGCACTCCTCCTTGATCCCTTGGACTCCTATGCTCCTTACCTTCACTTTTTATGGTGGTTGATGGAGTTTTGATAGTGGGGATGAGAGATGAGAAGGTGGGCTACACTTGGCTTGGGAGAGAGAGCTTGGACGTTGGAAATTTTTGTTACTTGGGAGATTTTTTTTTTTGAGAAATGATGTAGACAGAGAGAGTGATGGGATGATATGGGATGGGTGATGTGTGATGGGAGATGGGTGAAGTGATGAGGTTGTAAGAAAGGGATGGGTGGAGAGAGAGAGAGAGAGAGAGAGTTGACTTTGGGAATGGGAAGGAATGGGTTGTTGTACTTGGGGTAGGTGTGTACTTGATTGATTGATTGATGGGATAGGTCGTAGAGATTCTCTCAAAAATTCACAACGCGCAGCGTTTTCCTCAAAATGAACGTGGGCCCACATCTTCTGACCTGGGTATCGGATCAGTGCGTGAGTCGCGGCGACGGCGTGGTCGCTAAGGCATAGGTTTCGGATCGAGCCGACTTTAGTATGCAGGACTCGGCTTAGGATCGCGCGCAAACATCAGATACGGGTCGAGGGTTGTCGAAATTCGATCGGATTGACCGCGGAAGCCTATGAAACGGTACGGACTAGGATACGGGCCTTACAACTCTCCCCTCCAAATAAAAATTTCATCCTCGAAATTTACACAATCATCGCAAATAGACATAACTCATAATAGAAGAGGAAATAAGCCACCATCATATAAAATCGGAGACAACATACAAGATACAACATATAATCAATTATCAAAGAGATGGGGATAGCGCTCTCGAATCTCGGCCTCGCACTCCCAAGATGCCTCATCAAAAGAATGGTGACTCCACTGAACCTTCACCGAGGGAATGACCTTGGTCCGGAGGACTTGTTCCCTTCGATCAAGGATGCAGACTGATTGCTCAATGTAACGCCCTGAAAATTGGGGGTCGAGCATAGACTCAACTCCCGAGTTCCAGAACATCACTTATGCAACAAAATGAATGATGATTGAATGTTGACTGTATTCGTGCATTGAACATGAGTGAGATTAAGCCAAAACAGCATATCGTACTCCAGAGACAGTTAAATTTGCAAGCGGAAGACTGTGATAGATAGATAAAATATATAAACTATGGTGAGTCTCCAGAGTGTGATAACATTACTAGGTTAAATAAATACAACTGCAGTTCTAGAATATACCAATGTGAGGAAGTGTAATGCCTTCTATCCCAAGAACCATAACCCCGTCAATACAATACCACGTCTTCATTGGCCTGTCAGAAAGTTACATGTAGGAGAACTCCTCCTCCACATCATAGAAGTCCGGCTCTGCTTCATAAGCATCGCCATCACCTGAAACTCAACAAATCTGGTGGGTGTTCGGAACACCGTCCCGTAACGTGGGAGTGAGTGATCAACTCAGTGGAAACAGTAAAGCATAGGTTAACATGTTATCAATTCAATCAAGCAGTAATGATAAAGCAGTACAAATCAAACATTTCTAACTACTCTTGTTAAGTGCGAAAATGAAATGACATGATGCTGTATGCCCTTGCCAAACCACCCTCAAGCGACATCATCTTACGTTCGCGAATGCTTACTCCCTCAGAGCGCCACATCTACAAAGCACATGTGGTGCGATGATGCTCATGATTACCAAGTTTTTATTAGTCCATTTCAAACAGCAGTATTGGGAAACTAAGGTACCTCCCTTGTATCATTCCCAAACATGATCCATTCTAGGGTCGTCAATCCTAGTTAATCTCATACGACATTATGGTTTGAGAGGCTTAGCGAAGGCATCACAAAGGGCTCGTCACCCGTCAGCACGGATACAGATCTCACCGTATGCGGCTCAATTGCTGACCGTCAGCTCGAGTACAGGTCTCACCGTACTCGGCTCAATCACTAGCCGTCAGCTCGAGTACAGGTCTCACCGTACTCGGCTCCACTCATACTCTAGTTGCTGTGAAAGACTCGTCGCCAATCACAGACCCTTGGAGTATACTCGAAGATACTACGGAGGACTCGTCGCCCGTCAGCACGAGCACAGGTCTCACCGTACTCGGCTCTCGCCGTAAGTATCGACAGCTCGAATACAGTGTCCCATACCACCGTATTCGGCTCACGAGTTAGTTGCGCAATGGTCACTACGGGGAGGCACATGGCCCCAGCGTAGGCCGACAGCTCGACCACGGTGTCCCATACCACCATGCCCGGCTCATGCGTCTTAGCGGATCGAGGTACCATGGTTAAAAGGGGTTTCACTGGTAAGTTTGGTACCCTAGGTTCAAGCAGTAGCGTCCAAACAGGGTCAACATGCATAAGACAGATCGGGTTACTTGACGAGCTCGACTAGCACGATCGCCCGTTGAGCTGCACGACATGAAGTGCATAAACAACTTCGTGTGGCCTAGCCACTGCCGACAGGCAACGCACGACTCGAGTTCGTCGAACACATCCCACGTGGCAAATGAATCTCAGCCACGAGTTCAATCTCGTTACCGATTGCCTGGGCCATAAGCATAGCCCCAAACACAATCAATTGCAATAGATAAAGCAGTAATGGATCAGGATTCAAATCATACAATCTAGTCTGGTATTATCCGTTTAGGGCTGCCAGGGCTGTTACACGCACTCGTTGCTCCGCTCCCCCATCACCCATGACGGATCATACAACGTAAATATAATTTTAAACATATGCAATACATAGTTAAAATCATAAAGCAGTTGAGCATGTTATGAATCACAACACAAGCATGAGTTTGTACATGTTCAATTCCTAATCACACAACTATCAAAGGAGATCATACACATAGTTAAAAGAGGTTGAGAATCATATCTCAACACCCTTATACATTACAATTTGCTAATTACTACTCATTCAGACATTTCAAGAAACACTTAAACCAACATACATCAACATACATGACATATGTCGATCACATAGGCATTAGGCCAAATCCTTTCACTAGGGAGTTGCCGCAATCATAACACGCGTACACCCACGACGGATAGTCATGGCAAGCAGGAATCCAAGTTCCATATTCATTTAGCCATTTCCACAAACACTTGGGCCACACATTTTAGCCTATATAGTGTATATTGGCCGTGGCGTGATTTAGGGCAAATCCTTTCGTCAAAGGGGTATCGCCAATACATCAATCATGAATCCATGACAACTAATCATGGCAAGCACGAATGAGAATTCTATACTCATTCAGTCATTTTCACAAACACTTAAAATACACTATTACAACATACATGACGTATGTTAGCAAAATACGTGTTAGGGCTGTCCCTTCGCCACGTGAGTATTTTACCCATGTATCTCACAATCATACAGCAAATAATCATTACAATTGCATTTCCAAAATCCGCACGTATGCGGTATTTCTAGAATACGCAATTTCAACATACATGACATTTACACATGAACATGTATTTTTGCGATTCCTTTCGCCAAACTAGCATTTTATCCACATATCATATAATCAAACATTAAATAATCATGTCAAACATTTTCACAAGAAAAATACGTATACGGTATTTCTACGTATATCTAGAGTATGTGAAATTCCATATTCTACATCGCTAATCGAAACAGGAAACGGAAAGCACTTTGTACATGTGCATTTGCATGCAGATCATGAATCTATCATTATCTGACATTGAAAGTGTTGAAAACCGTAACTTATACACTTAAAGTCCTCACCTCAGCCCTTGGAATTCCAACAAATCAGCAAGGGTATTGGAGCTTCCGTATACGGGAGTTTCCTAGCCTAAAGAGCGGAACCGATCAGCTTTTTCATATCCTACAACGATCCTACCTTAAATCAGATCTAGGGTTAGGGTTTCTTACCTTCAAATGGGCTGGATACTGCCGAGAAAACGTCAGGGATGAGGCGGTGTAAGCCGTGTGATGAGTGGAAGCAATAGGAGGAGGTGGCCCCACAAATCTAAGCTCTTCTCTCTCTTTTCTCTCTCTCTCTCTCTAAGGGTTTGCTCCCAAATTCGTATGGCTGTGAGAGGGGCTGTTCTAAGCCCATTTTATAGCCAAAAACATGTCTAAAATAGACTCAGGTTCAAGGGTGGCTGCATATATAGGCATTTCGCCACTTTCCAAGCTCAAAAGGGATGTTCTGGTGGCCCTCCTTGAGCCAAACGTCAGACTTAAGCTCACCATCTATGGATCCACGGGGGATTACATTTTCGACTCGATCGGATTCCTAGATCGCACGTGGCAGACCACTTTCAGTTCAACGGTCAGTGGGCCATGATCAGAAATTCTGAGTACATGTAAATGTTCCTGAAATTTTTCTTAATCCGAGGGTGTAATTTGGTCTGATTCCGACGGTCAGGTTGCTTAATACTGACGCGCAACCGAAAGATGCCAGATCACTATTCCAGATATTTTTAGTTGGATGGAAATAGTGTTTTTCACACTCCCTCGCTCCGGAGTGAAAAGAATGGCCGTGGGACATCGAAATCACCTGATTTTTGAGATGATTGTCAAGCCCAGTGGGGCGGTCCTGGTTCCTTAGCTTCGTGTTAATCGGACTCCCGATGTGCGATCTAGACCTCATACGAAGTTTCGTTTCAGTCCCGAGAGCAGACGGGTAATGAGTTTGGCTCTAGACTTTAAGGTAACCTAGAGTCACAAATTCTGCAAGTTTTGGGTCTTGCAGATCGTATTTAAAGCGATCCCAACGGATTTCATGGCTAATCGAGTTTTGCACTTAGTTAACTTTGTTAAATTTCTAAAGGATTTAATCCTACGTGATTTCTGGTCGAGGTGGTACTTAGGCCTTTGCAGTTTGTATATAAAGTGATTCAAGTTTTACTACTTAGCTAGTTTAAGATAGTGTCTAGGGTGAAAGTGCTTTGAAAAATTGAAAGCACAAGATAGCGAAGGGTGGGATTTGTGAAGAAAATGGTTCAAGACGGGATTTGAGGCTTTGAATTGAGCGTTTGAAAAGTTAATCAGGTGTTAAGATTGACCCAATGCCTAAGGATGTCTAATCCCAGGTTGGCAAAAATCCGGGATGTTACACTCAATGTAAGAAGCGTCCTCGCGAACTCCAACGGCTGCCAATCAATAACAGGAACGATGTCTGACCCACACTTCCTCAGCATTGAGACATGAAAAATGTTGTGGAAGCCAGATAACTGAGATGGCAAGGGAAGCTGAGAGGGCACAGCGCCAAAGCGCCTAGTGATCTCGAAAGGTCCTATAAATCTCGGGGAAAGCTTGCCCTTCACTCCAAATTGAACTACGCCCTTCATGGGCGAGACCTTGAGATACACATGGTCCCCTATAACAAACTCCAAGGGACGACGCCGACGATCAGCAAAACTCTTTTATCGGCTCTGAGCTGTGCGCATCCTCTGCCTGATGATATCGATAGCCTCTGACGTCTGCTGCATAAGCTCAGGACGTAGGAGACGGGGCTCTCCGACCTCGGTCCAATAACTTAGAGATCTGCACTGTCTGCTATATAATGCCTTGAAAGGAGCCATGCCAATGGTCATTTGATAGCTGTTATTGTATGCGAACTCAGTCAATTGCAGATGCTCATCCAATCTACCCCTGAAATCAATCACGCAGGCCTGAAGCATCCTCAAGGATCTGGTTGACCCTCTCGGTCTGGCCATTGGTCTGCGGGTGATACGTGGAACTGAGCTACAAATCATGCCCATCGCTCTCTAAAAGCTCTTCCAGAGCTGAGACGGGAACCTTGAGTCTCGGTCAGAAACGATAGAGAGTGGAATGACATGTAGTCTCACAATCTCCTCGATGAATAACCTCGCAAGCCAGTCCAAAGGCTAATCGCATGAATCGTAAGAAAATGTGCCGACTTCGTCAGACAATCAACCACGACCCAGATGGCGTCGTGACCACACTGAGTCCTCGACAAGACTATGATAAAATCTGCCTCTGAAGCGAAGTCCACCATCAGAACTAATCTGTCAATTTGTCTGACTCTCAGATGCTTCCTCTGCTCGGTAATCCTGTAACGACTCATCTGTCTGCTGAGCCTTAATCACCCTTGAGATAAGAAAGGGTTGAATCGATAGGCTCGATAGCTGAACGATAGAAGACTGCATACCAAACTCGAAGTCGTACTCTACTATATCCTCGAGTATCCTCCACTCCTGAATTATCATGTGTGCCATCAGGCCTCATGGCTGACGGCTGAGGGCATCTGCCACCACATTCACCTTGCTTAGGGTGGTACTAGAGGTCAAAATCATAATCTTTCAGGAGCTCCATCCAGCGTCTCTACCTCATGTTCAGCTCGCACTGAGAGAATAAGTACTTCAAGCTCTTGTGGTCGCAGAAGAGCTCGAACCTGACGCTATAGAGGTAGTGTCTCCACACCTTCAATGCGAAGACGACTGCTGCCAGCTCTAAATCATGCGTGGGGTAGTTCAGCTCATGGACCTTGAGCTGACGAGACACGAAGGCTACATGCCTGTCACGTTGCATCAGGACAACACCTAAACCAATACGTGAGGCATTAGTAAATACAAGAAATCCATCACTCCCAGAGGGAAGAGTGAGGACAGGAGCGGATGTTAGACCGTCCTTCAGCTCCACGAATGTCTACTCACATGCGTCAGCCCAAACAAAATCTGTACCCTTCCGAATCAACCTGGTCAACGGACTGCAATACAGGAGAAGCCCTCAATGAAACGCCGATAATATCCTGCTAAACCATGGAAATTACGGATTTCAGACGTAGTCGTGGGCTGGCCCCACTGACGCACTACCTCAACCTTCGAGGGGTCCACTGCGACACCTTCCCTCGTCACCACGTGACTGAGGAATCTCACCTCCTCCTGTCAGAACTCGCTCTTCTCCAGCTTCGCTTATAGTTGGTGGGCACGGAGGGTCTGCAATGCGATCTCCAGATGCTGCATGTGGTCCTCACGGGTCCTCGAATATATTAGAATGTCGTCAATAAAGACTACAATAAACTGATAAAGATACTGACGGAAGACCTCATTCATCAACTACATGAAGACTGCGGGTGCATTGGTCAGTCCGAAGGACATGACCTGAAACTCAAAATGACCATAATGCGTCCTGGAAGCCGTCTTTAGGATGTCCTCCTCTTGGACCCGAATCTGATGATAACTGGAACGCAAGTCAATCTTCGAAAAAAACTGTGCACCCTGCGGCTGATTGAACAAATCATCTATTCTCGGGAGTGGGTACTTGTTCTTGATCGTGACCCGATTGAGCTCACAGTAATCCACGAAGAGCCTCAACGAGCCATCCTTCTTCCTGACGAAGAGTCCCTAAGGCGAACTACTCGGACGAATGAATCCCAACTCACACAACTCGTCCAACTATCGCTGCAACTCTCTCAACTCCATCGGTGCCATATGGTACTGGGCCTTCGAGATAGGCGCGGTACCGGGTGCAAGATCGATCTGGAACTCAATATGACGGCGCGACGACAATCTTGAAATCTCCTGAAACACGTCGGGGAAATCGCAGACCACTGGTAACTGGTCGATACACAAGGCAACGGGCTCCTTGACGGTGCAGGACATCAAACAAGACAACAACTCTCATCTTGCTCGAGAATGAACTGGAACTGCGGTAAGCCGGGTATACAAAATGTGACGATCCTCGTGGAACAGTCCAACACGGCATGGTACTCGGCATGTCAATCCATGCCTAGGATGACGTCGAAATCTGACATCGGCAGCACGAATAAATCGACAGGTAAAAAGATATCGCCGACCAGAACAGGGCAAGATGAATAGAAACAGCCCAACACCGTAGTCTTCCCTAAGGGACCTAATACAGTCAACCCCTCGCAAGCAGACTCTGTCAGCAATCCAGTCGATCGGCAAAAATCTTCAGACATGAATGAGTACGTAGCACCGAAATCAAATAGTACTCGGGCGATGCATGCAGAGACTGGAAGTATACCCTCAATGACTCCTCCGGATGACTGCGGGTCCTATTGAGCTGCATAGAATCTAGCTTGAGCTGGCTGGGGAGGTGTCTGTCCTCTCTGAGGTCCCTGGTACTGTTGTTGCCTCCACGGTGGCCTATACTGTTGTCTTTGCTGCTGATGGCGCCTCAGCGGCTGAGGTGGTTGTGGTCACTGTTAATGGGGTCGCTGCTGCGTTGGAAGCTGCTGTTGCGGTCGCTGCTGTGCTGGATGCTGCTATGGTTCTCTCGACGGTTGCATATGAGAGCGGGGGCACTCATACACACGGTACCCTGTCCCACCACATCCAAAATAAGTCCCTATAAACGGCTGCTAGCGTGGCGGTGGAGATGTCGCTGGTGCTCTGGCAGATGGGTGGCTCCTATTTCTCTGTGGTCGTCGATGCTACTGGAAGCTAATGGAGGGGGCCTGCCTCTTCCGACCACTCCTTTGATCTGGATCACTCTCTGTGTCGGTCCACTCTGTCTCGTAAATTTGAGCCCTCCTCACTACCGCCTGAAATGTCGGGAGCTTACGCCCAATAATATGGCCTCAAAGACCATAACGCAAGCCGTTCTCGAAACGGCGAGCCTTCCGCCACTCGTCATTGACCAAAAACGACGCAAACTTCGATAGAGCCACAAAATGGGCCGCGTACTGCGCCACGGACATGTCCCCTTGCACCAGAGTCTCTAACTCTAACGCTCTTTGACGACGAATGTGGTCCGTGAAGTACTACTGCTCGAATCGGTCTACAAAATCCTCCCATGTCCATACGAAATCTGGCCCTACAACACGAGTAATGGAGGTCCACCAGTGCTCGGCCTCACCTTGAAGAGGAAATGCAGCCAATCAGACTCACTGCTGGGTCGTACATGTCATAGTACTCGGAGCGCCACCTCTCAGCTACAGTCGGATCTGGCTCGCCCGGGAAACGCAGAGGGTCGAGCTGTCTGAACTCTCGAAGAAGGGCGCTCACGCGCTCTTGCTCTGCCCTGGCTGGAGAAACAACAGGGCACCAGCCCTATCCCTAAAACGCAGCCATCACAGCCTGCAACATCTGCTATAACTGAGAGGCACTCATTGGTACGGTCGGATCCGCACCAATCTCAAGTGGAGGAATGACATCCTTAGGCAGGGTAGCAGTGATCTCTGGGAGTGAAACGGGAGTCGCAGGTGGCAAAGCGGGAGTCTCAGGTGGTGAAGCGGGAGTCGCTCTGGTCGTTCTCCTGGGCGGTATGTCATATAGGAAGAATAAGGACGTCAATCAACCTTGAGAATCGCACGTTAGGGAACTCAATCGAAAAGTTATGCACTCAGAACCTAATCGCACTAAACTCATACTAGATATGTGATGTTGTTCTGAGTTGTTCCCAAGTTATGGTCTAATACTAACTTCTGTCATGCCACAAACTCGGAAACCGGGTTCACAAAATTCTCGATTGCCAAATCCGGCACCGACAGCCTCCGTAGAACCCCATTCTCGGCTCCTGGCACCCATTTACCAGGTTCCGATCCTGGGATCCTAAAAGGAGGATTTCTAATATCAATTTGATTCGTAATGAGCATAACCATAAGCATAACCCACGAACAATAACCACAAGAATACCATCACAAAATCCATTATGATAAAAAACTTTGAGTACAATGCATATGAAAGGGAAATACAAGATAATGTAAATAACAGAAACTCCAGAAGCTCTACTGTACACTCCAACTGCGGCGAGGTTACGGCTGCGTCCTGTTGTCACCTGCACGCATCAATCGTGCATAAGCTTGTAGAAAGCTTAAAGGGTAATGTAAGTGTGTGCGTAGTACGAATGTGCTCGGAATGCAATGCCAGAGTAATGCGGAATCATGCTGATGGGTACATGAATGCAATCAGCCATACCAAGTCTATGCAGTGCAAGATATGAATGCTATCGGCCATATCAAGACCATGCGATGTGAAATGTAAATCAAGCATGTCAATCCTCATCCACATATCAATGCAGCTCCTCACTAGAGCATCAAATATCAGTACGGTTCTCAATATGGATAATCACCGGGGTTTAGTACATGCCAAATGACACTGCTCCTTTCCCAGGCGCGCGGTCCAAGTAAGCGTAAGAAACCACACTTTTCACCTGGCCAATAGTCTGTCAATATCTATCTGGCACGTCGATAGCGGACCCATTCACTAGCTGGTCAAACTCAGCCTAGTAATGCCCCCTACCCTCGGGCGAGTAAGGCTACACCCCTTTCCAACAGATCATGATACAGTGGGAGACGCGGCCTCTTGGTATTCGGCCCTTGTGCGCTCATATATCCAATCGGTCTCGACGTTGGAGTCATCCTCTGGTACCATCGGTTTTAGGGATTTTCACCCAAGCACATCTATGGCGCCCCGATGCTTAGTAACAATATTTTCGGTGTCTGATCCTACCATTCACGATGTTCATGTGGATATCATAGCCTTGATGTCAATAGGGCATATAGAAATCATGTAATATAATACGAAGTGCATGAATCACACTACCAATCTTGCAATAATCTTGCGCGTACCGTGCGTTTATGAAGGGCAACTCCGCCTATCAGGGAGCCCATAAATAATCTACCCGAAGACATATGCTATGATCAGTCACTCCTCATACCAAGCATACATATGATGCGTATGATCACGAATCATGGATCTGTACTAAACATGCTATATGGTGATGGGCTCTATTCATAATGAAGATGGGCCCAAACGGTCTACACACTATAAGTATGGGCTTATCAATGGGCCCCTAGGGAGAGTTACAATGCGGACATTTAATCATTATTGCTCTTACAATGTGGATGTCAAACCATCATTGCTCCCAAGGCATGGCTGCCAAAACATCATTACATAAACCATGGTGGAATCACACATTGCAATGGGCCTTATATACATCCCATTGGGCCTCAACCCATGGACCTCATGTAACGTCCTGAAAATCGGGGGTCGAGCAAAACTCAGTTCCCGAGTTCCAACACATCACTTATGCAACATAGATAATGATGATTATGATGAGATCCGTCTTATGTTCGGGACATCAGATTGCGTAATGTTATTGTTGAATATCCAGTTGATGTTAATCATGTTGCTCCATTTGATATCCTTCCTATTCTTCAGACCGTAGGTTGGGATAACTTATTGCATTGGGGTGGGCCAGCATACCGGTCCATTGCCCAGTCCATATTCGCATGCATAAATACTATTTCATTGGATAATTTAACTTTTACGGTAGCCACAAGAGAAGGACTATTTGACGTTGATCGTCATATGATTTTAGCTCTTATGGAAATTCCTGTGAATGATGAGGGCATTCCTATTCATAATTTATCTGATAAACCCTCAGTCATTGAAAAATGCATGCTTACTAGAGATTTATGTAATTTGGATGTTCTATGGACACATAAAGGCAATGCGCTCCCTTCAAAGTTTTTGTTACCCAAATACAGAATTCTTCACAAGATTTTTGTGTCTAACTTGTATCCTCGATCTGGTAATAAATCCGAATTGACGTCCTTCATGGTTCGTGTTCTTCATGTTGTTGTCAGAGGTACTCATATTTATTTACCATCCTTAATTTGTCACCACATTATTCAATTTCGACTCCATCCAGGTCACAATGACATCCCTTTTGTTTATTTGATGACTATGTTGGCTAAACATATGTTGGTCGACATGCCTGTTGAAAAAGGCTCTATCTATCATCTGATATTTAACAATTCTAACCTAAATAAGATGAAGCAGGATATGCTTCCTAGTCAAGGTGATGGTAATGGTGGTGCCGAAGCTGGACATGAGGAAGAAGCTGATGATCTTCCTCCGGATGATCTTAACATGGATGATATTTTTGAAGAACTTGTTTCTGATTTCACAAAAGATCCTGATTATGCACCATCAAAATTTGATGAACGTTTATGTGGATTGGAACAAAAGGTTGATAATTTGAATATTAAGATAGATAACATGAATGTTGGCCATGATTTACAGTTCAAATATATGGGTAAATATCTTAGGCGTTTGAACAAGGGCATGCATCAACTTGATAATTTCATCCCTGCTCCTTCATCCGGTTCAGATTATTTATTTCTATTTTACTGGACTGTAATTACTTTAATTCTCTACTCTCTCTCTTTGTTTGTGAGATTGTTGCTACTTTTGACTTCTCTTTGTTTATGAATTTGTAACGCCCTGAAATTCGGGGGTCGAGTATGAACTCAACTCCCGAGTTCCAATGCATCACTTATGCAACATACACAATGATGGTTAAATGTTGTCTGAGTTAGAGCAATAAACATGAATGAGATTATACCAAAACAGTAATTCATACTCCAGTTCAAATGTATAAAGGCAAGCGAAAGACTGAAATTGTATATTCAAAGTATGTAAAGTAATAAAATTTTATGAACTCCAGATTATGAGTACTAACTGAGTACCAATATACATGTATTGTTTCTAAGTCAAAAATCAAAATACAACTCCGTAGATAAGCCCTGGAATCCCCGCGATGCAGTCGGCCTAAGCAAATCTGTCAGAGTACTGCATAAAGGAGAATTCACCCTGATCCTCATCGAAGTCGGGCTCCGGCTCCTAAACCGATGCACCATCTATACCTATGACAGAGTCTGGTGGGTGTTACAAACACCGTCCCGTAACGTGGGAGTGAGTAGCTAACTCAGTGGAACAATAAAGCATAGGTTAACATGTTATCAATTCAATCAAGCAGTAATGATAAAGCAGTACAAATTAAACAATTCTAACTACTCTTATTAAGTGCGAGAATGAAATGACATGATGCTGTATGCCCTTGCCAAACCACCCTCAAGCGACATCATCTTACGTTCGCGAATGCTTAACTCCCTCAGTGCGCCACATCTATTAAGCACATGCGGTGCGATGATGCTCATGATTACCAAGTTATTATTAGTCCATTTCAAACAGCAGTATTGGGAAACTAAGGTACCTCCCTTGTATCATTCCCCAAACATGATCCATTCTAGGGTCGTCAATCCAAGTTAATCTCATACGATATTATAGTTTGAGAAGCGTAGTGAAGGCATCGCAAAGGGCTCGTCACCCGTCAGCGCGGATACAGATCTCGCCGTATGCGGCTCAATTGCTGGCCGTCAGCTCGAGTACAGGTCTCACCGTACTCGGCTCAATCACTAGCCGTCAGCTCGAGTACAGGTCTCACCGTACTCGGCTCAACTCATACTCTAGTTGCTGTGAAAGACTCGTCGCCAATCACAGACCCTTGGAGTATACTCGATGATACTACGGAGGACTCGTCACCCGTCAGCACGAGCACAGGTCTCACCGTACTCGGCTCTCACCATAAGTATCGACAGCTCGAATACAGTGTCCCATACCACAGTATTCGGATCACGAGTTTGGTTGCACAATGGTCACAACGGGGAGGCACATGGCCCCAGCGTAGGCCGACAGCTCGACCACGGTGTCCCATACCACCATGCCCGGCTCATGCGTCTTAGCG
This sequence comes from Magnolia officinalis, assembly GCA_021015155.1. Taxonomy (NCBI): domain Eukaryota; kingdom Viridiplantae; phylum Streptophyta; class Magnoliopsida; order Magnoliales; family Magnoliaceae; genus Magnolia; species Magnolia officinalis. The sequence goes on along the minus strand of JAJHSJ010000007.1, from coordinate 63,922,192 downwards.
GATCGAGGTACCATGGTTAACAGGATCGCCACTGGTAAGTTTGGTACCCTAGGTTCAAGCAGTAGCGACCAAACATGGTGAACACACATACACATATCGGTTTACTTGACGAGCCTGACTAGCTCGAGCGCACCACAAGTTGGACGATATGGAGCGCAAAAGCACTCCGTGTGGCCAACCACTATCGCCAACCGAAGTACGACTCGGGTTCGCCAGACACATCCTTTGTGGCGACATGAATCTCAGCCACAATCTCAAGTCTGGTACCGAATGTTTGGACTATAGACATAGTCCCAAACTCAAACAGTTCTCATCAATAGCATGTGGAGTAAAGCATGAAAAACAAGTAATACAAGCATGTTAGCAGGCATGTTATAAAGCATGAAATAAAGCATGAAGTAAAGCATGTTGTAAAGCATGTTGTAAAGCACTATACAAATAGGGATACAATTACATACACATCACAAGTGAGTGGTTATAGTGAACCACCACATGGAGGGGATCCTACATGTCTCTAAGGTAGTCGAGAATCCCATATCAGCACCTCTCTAAGGCACTAACACTCAAGCATTTACACACACAAGCATTTACACAACCACTTAGAGTACGTTATTCCAACATACATGACGTATGTTAGCAAAATATGTATTAGGGCTATCCTTTCGCCAAGTGAGCATTTTATCCATGTATATCATAATCATACAGCAAATAATCATTACAATTGCATTTCCAAAATTTACACATATGCAGTATTTCTAGAATACACAATTTCAACATACTAGGTATTTACAAGCGAACATGTATTTCAGCGATTCTTTTCGCCAAACTAGTATTTTATCCATATATTATATAATCATACATTAAATAAACATGTCAAACATTTTCCCAAAAAAAATACGTATACGGTATTTCTACGTATACCTAAAGTATATGCAATTCCATATTCTACAACGTTAATCGAAACAGGAAATGGAAAGCACTTTGTACATGTGCAATTGCATGCAGATCATGAATCTATCATTATCTGACATTGAAAGCGTTGAAAACCGTAACCTATACACTTAAAGTACTCACCTTTGCCCTTGGAATCACAATGAATCAGCAAGGGTTGTTGAGCTTCCGTATACGGGCGTTTTCTAGGCTAAAGAGTGAAATTGGTTAGCCTTTTCACAACCTACAACCTATATACTTCAAATCAGACCTAGGGTTAGGGTTTCTCACCTTCAAACGGAGTGGATACCGCTGGGAAAGCGCCTGGAAAGAGGCGGTGTAGGCCGTGTGATGATTGAAAGCAGTAGGAGGAAGGTGGTCCCACAAATTCAAAGCTTTCTCTCCCTTTTCTCTCTCTCTCTCTCTCTAGGGTTTTATCCCAAATTCGTATGGCTGTGAGAGGGGCTATTCTAAGCTCCTTTTATAGCCAAAAACCTCCCCAAAACAGACTCAGGTTCAAGGGTTACTGCTTATATAGGTATTTCGTCACTTTTCCAGCTCAAAAGAGAGGTTCTGGTAGCCCTCCTTGAGTCAAACGTCAGACTTAAGCTCACCACACATGGATCTATGTGAGATTACGTTTTCGACTCAATCGGATTCCCAGATCGCACGTGGCGGACCACTTTCAGTTCAACGGTCAGTGGGCCACGATCCGAAATTCCAAGTACATGTAAATGTTCCTGAAATTTTTCTTAATCCGAGGGTATAATTTGGTCTGATTCTGACGGTCTGGTTGCTTAATACTGATGCACAAGCGAATGATGCCAGATCACTATTCCAGATATTTATTTTTCAAAGGGAATAGTATTTTTCACACTCCCTCGCTTCGGATCCAAACGAATGGCCGTGGGACATCGGCTGGACCTGATTTTCGAGATGATTGTCAAGCCCAGTGAGGCGGTCCTAGTTCCTTAACTTCGTGTTAATCGGACTTCCGATGTGCGATCTAGACCTAATACGAAGTTTCGTTTCATTCCCGAGAGCAGCCGGGTAATGAGTTTGGTTCTAAACTTTAGGGTAACCTAGAGTCACTGATTTTGCAAGTTTTGGGTCTTGCAGATCGTATTTAAAGCGATCCTAACGGATTTCATGGCTAATCGAGTTTAGCACTTAGTTAACTTTGTTAAATTTCTAAAGGATTTAATCCTAATTGATTTCTGGTCGAGGTGATACTCGAGCCAATGTACGAAAATTTACGGGTCGTTACAGAATTATATGACTTATCTCTTTTTCACTCCTCCGTTATTTATTCATTGCTTCCTTTGTCCTCTTGTGACAAAAAGGGGGAGAATGGTGGATGTTTAATAGATGTATGTTACTTAGGGGGAGTATGTGTTGAGGGGGAGTATGTGTTGAGGTGGAATTGAGGGGGAGTATGTGTTGAGGTGGAATATATTGAATTGATTTGCAGGTTCATGCTATTATGTATATGTGTCAGTTGATATTAACTAGTGCATGATTCGTTAACCTGATGATTCGTTAACCAGATATTCTGTTTTATGAAATATATCTTGTAAGTGTGTTTTGTCACTAATTTGAAAAAGGGGGAGATTGTAAGTGCTATAGTTGATAGCTTTACTATATTGTCAAATTTGTGGTGCCAAATACACTGTATGTATCTTATTATGAAGCTTGCATATGTGAAGAACAAAGCTCTACTCATGTTATGTCAAGTCAAGACAAAAGTCTCACAAGATCAGCTTCAATAGACAAGCAATGTTCACAAGCCAAGATGACTCGAGAATGTGAGAATGTTCGACTTAGTTCAAGACTCAAGATTTTAAGAAGCTTTCAAGTTCAAGCTACATTAAGATCTCAAGTTTCATTATGCTCAAGGTCACTCATCTTTAAGTTTCAATGTCCTTACTTCACTATTGAGGTATGACTGACCTTAGGTTGACCTTTAGAGTAGGTCATTTTGGATAGTCATATATTTTATATAAGTGAGTTTGGTCTGTTCTAAGACTAGTCCTAGCACTGCTTCGACCTGTCCTAGATTTACATGGATCAGTCGTAAGTTTATTGTAAAAATTCAGAATTTTTTGTTAAGCTTCAACCAGTCCTGGGGTCTGTTCGACTAGTCGTATGAACAGTGTCGACTGCTTCTTCGACCTGTCGTAGACCTACGACTCAAACTACAACAATGATATTCGACTTGCTTCAACTAGTCATGAGAATCCTTCAGTCAGTCGAAGGTGTCCTTCGACCAGTCGTAGACTACCTACGACCAGTCGTGAAACTGCCTTATCTTATCGCGCTCAAATTTTCAAATATCTGTTGGTCCTACGACCAGTCGTAGTGACTTAAGACCAGTCGAAGACGTGATTTGCTCACATATAAATAGAGCACGAATCTCAGAATAAAACATGAAATTCAAACTAATTTAAATCGGCCTTCTGAGAGATACATCTACGCTCTATCTAAGCTAAGTGTGCATATTTAATATTTTCTTTCTTTAGCTTTTTAAATTGATTTTGTTTCTTGTATTCCAATCTTATTTGAAAGGGAAAGTGTTGTTTTCCTTTTTCTGTAATCAAAATCAATTAAAGCTAGCCCATTCGCTTTAAGTTAAAATCTATTAGAACTTAGAACCATTATATGGTGAGTATTGGACATTGAACTTTGACATTCAAATCTCTACTCCGACTTGGTTCTTCCGGGCTGCTACAACAAAGAAGAAAAACAGGTATTTTACATTTTGTATAATTTACTAAATTTGGTTTTATTTGAGGTTAAGCCAGAAACATCTCAAAGTTATTGGTTATCTGAGGAGAGCCAGAAAACTCAGAAGTAAGGGTTTTTGAATTGTGTAAGCCCTTTGAAAAAGACACAATTGTGAAGGTTTTGGGTGAACTTGTGAAAACCTATTTGATAGTGAACGTTAATATCCCCTGTGTGAAGATATTAGGAGAGGAGTAGCATTCTGTGTGGTTGTTGTTGAACAGTTGGTGTCCACACAGGTGAACCACTATAACTCTTTGTGTTGTGTGGATGTGTGCTTCATTTTCCTATCTTTAATTATTAATTTGTTGGATGCATGTGGATGTGAATGTTGTAATCATTTTATTTCAAACTCAATGGAGAATGTTGTAATAGTTTAGATTTATATTTCCTTAATTTGTCTCTTGCTATTATTAGTTTGTGCTTCAATTTCTCTATTTGTTCTAGTAAGGTTGCCCTGCCATTTTTATGGTGCATGGTTGTCCTTAGAACAATCAATATTTGAGATTGCATTTTATTCCTCAGTATAGTTTGAATTTGTTTATTCCTCTTCGGTTTTAGTTCTTGATACAAAGACCTTTCTAGAAATAAAGTTGTCCTACCATAAACTTTGGTTTTTGCTGTAAGGTTGTACTTAAAACAACTTTTATATCAACCTCTCAATACTTGTTTATTGAGGTTCTTTTCATTTTAGCATTGTGAATTAATTTACTTTATTTGGCTATCTCTTTATTAAATTTTGCTGTAATTATTTTAAATTTGGCGTTGTCCTATTCACCCCCCCCCCCCCCCCAGGACATATAGCTTGGCCATTTCAGTTTGTTATCGCAGATTTGAGATATACTTAGAAGATTATGTTTAAGTCCTTCAACATATAAGACGTTTTAAAAAGGAGGAAGGTTATATATTTGAACAGTACCTTGGTCGATAATCCTGCAGTTTCTTCCATCACCAAAGGTAACCGAGCCATCATTCATTTATTTTTAGTTGGTGAATATATCCTTGTCACCTGTCATATGTCTTCAACATCCATTGTCTAGATACCATATTGAATGGCTAGAAGCTATGAAGGCAGTGTGGGCAACAAGACAAGTAACTTTAGGAACCCATTTCATTATAGTTCTAGGTTTAGGAGTGCCATTGGTTTTTCTGGGCTTGAGAGAGTTGGAATTTCTCTGTCTATCAACTCTAATAACATTAGATTTAGATTTGACAAGCTCTTTGAGTAAGTCCACTATTTTTTCAGCTAAGGGGTTATATCTTTTGAAATTGCGGTGAAGACCACTTTAGTTGAAGTCGAGATATGCCAATATGTCCTAGAGGGGTGAATAGGACTTTTTAAAAGTTTTTATGATTTATTTTAAATCCTATTTCACTAATCCTATAAATATGCAATTATCAGGATTACTCAAATGTAACTCTACTAGCTTCCAAGCCTGGTAGAGGATCCAATCACAAACTATTCAAGAGATAGTAATATGTAACTTAGTTTATAATGGATATGACTGTGTATGTGTGTGAGGTGTGGTCAGATATATATATATATATATATGAATGCATTGACATAAATCACACACATAGAAGAGAAGCAATCACAAACACAGTCATTTTTATAGTGGTTCGACTACTTGTCTACTCCACTCCCGGTAACCGCACTCAATCCTTGAGTGTACCAGATTTCGCTAAGGAGGTTTCACAACGGTTCACCTCAAACCTAAGGTTTTAAATCAGGTTCACCTTCAACCTTTACAACCTACACTAAGGCTGACTGTTTATGATCTCACAAGCAAGGGTCAACACAACGCACCCACTTTTAGGCACACTGGCCAAGGATCTTCCATAAGACCTTACTGGAGGTTTCTACATGGTTCACCTCAAACCCGAGGTTTCACAGTGGTTAACCTCAAACCTAAAGTTTTACTGGTTCACCTTCAACCAGATGTTTATGCTCTCCACAGAGCAAGGGTCCACACAACGTACCCACCACGTACACTCCCGCCAGAGGCCTCCTACGAGGACTTCAAAGGGTGAGAACCACTTAAGACCCAATCCTATAAAGGAATGATCACAAGTGTCCTCTTGGACTCTAGATACTTACAAATAAGTTGATGAGTCCCGATAAGCGCAATGCCGAAGATCTCCTCCTCCTTGTTGACAAAGAGTCTTCTACTCAATTGATTCGCAACACAAAAGATGTACCGATATATGGTGACGAGTTGGGTCAAGGTAATGATGGAATCCTACTCTCTAAAGGTTTTCCTATAAGGAAGATAGAGTAGTTCAAATCATGTAGGCATTCAACGCATCCCAGCTTAATGATTTGCCATTAAGTTAGTAGCTGGAGGATCCTTGAATGTGGAAGTTCATTCCCCAATCCACTCTATTGAATATCAATGGTAAGGGTGGATTAGAGGATGAACTTCCCTAAGAGAAAGGGCTTTAGGTATATGATCTAAGGTTAAACACTCAAAAGCTCTCTCTACTTTCTCTCCTAGCAACAATAGACAAGTCCTTTATATATAGGCAAAAGGTTCCAATGGATATAAAATTGTCACATTTATGACTAAGTTCGGTATCATCGAGCAGGTTCGATATCATCGAGCGTATACTCTCGATAGCATTGGTGGTCTGCTCGATGACTCGAACTCAAAGTCATTCGTTTTTGAAACCTTTAGCCAGCTGGTCGATGAATCGAAACAATTGTCGATGTCATCGGATTTCAAACTCTGATTCCATCGATGATAGGTTCGATCCATCGACACTTGAAAATGAGAGAGACTTGACTTGAAATATTTCAGGTTTTTATGAATGATCGGGGAACCATCGAGATCATCGGAATTTGAATGTCGATGATATCGATATCGGCGTCGTGGCATCGATAAATCCAGCGGATTTTTTATTAAGCTTGCTGGACAGTTTGTGTCCAGTTTCGATGCAATCGACCTGGTACCGATGTCATCGATATTTGAATATCGATTTATCGAAGGGCCCCCGATCATAGTTAAACCACCCTAAAATATGCTGGAAGAAATGCGCGCCCTCGATCGATATCATCGATGGACTCCCGATCTTATCGATATTTGATTTCAGATCATATCGGTAAGAGCATCGATATATCGATATCATCGATGGACTCCCGATCTTATCGAGCCACTTTCGATGAGCTTGAGATTTGAGTATCGATGATATCGATAGGTGTATCGGTACATCGATAATTCATCTAGATATGTTGTGAGGTTGTTGGACATGTTTGGTCCTCTTATCAATGGTATCGATGAAGCATCGAGGGTGTTTCGATAAAATCAACAGGCAAGAAAAACTTAAAAATTTTCTTATTTTGAAAAAAGTTTTCTCACCTTAAAACCCTATGATTTTCTAACTCATTTTTAAGGGTTTTATTCACCTGGTGTTTTGGAACATGGGATGTGAGGCTTTAAATTTACCTGTGGTGAGCTTGTACACATCCGGTTGAGGCAGACGTTTGAATTGATCTTCCTATCAGGCTCTGTAGATAATCTGACTCAACACTCATGTAACTTGACAAACCAGGGCACTTTCATCTTTAATTTCTGAGGCTGATGTTTATTATAATTAACTTTAGAAGCTTGAAAAGGTTTTGTATTTTTAAAATTATTTTGGTTATTATTTCTCAAATTCTTACCTTTTGAGTTTGTGGATTCTCCTTTCACAAATATAGGAGATGCTTTCTTATTTTTCAAAGGAGTATCTTTAATATAGCCCAGACTAGCGCCACATTTTCTTGATGCGGTTAATAATTTTCTAGTTTAGTGTAAGGTCCGTATCCTAGTCCGTACCATTCCTTAGACTTTCGCGATTATTCCTGTCGAATTTCGGTGACTCGCAACCTATAGACAATATTTGTGCATGACCCTAAGTCGCATCCCGTAGATCTGAGTTGACTCAACTCGAAACTTATACCCTAGCGACCGCGCCATCGCCGCGGTTCCAACGCCGCGTCTTGTGCACCAATGCGATACCTAGGCTAAGAGTTGTAGGCCCACGTATATCTTGAGGAAATGCCGCGCGTTGCGAATTCTGAGAGAATCTCTATCCATCTTTTACATCACTATTCAAGTACACACCCCATCACAACCCATGCTTTCTTTCTCCACAACACAAGCAACCCATCCCCTCTTAACCAAAGTCAACTCTCATGTCACTCCACCCATCACTCAAACCCATCACTCCATCCCATTCCCTTTCTCTCTCATTTTCTCCACCCATCCCAAGCAACCCAAGAGAGAGCCAACATCCAAGTATTCCAAGGAGAGAAGAAGCCTAGTGTGTGGCCCACTTCCTACCCTAAAATCTCCTATCCCAACCCTTCAATCTTCATCATCCTCCATCAAAGAGAAAGCCTAGGAGATGATCATCCCAAGGAACCAAAAAGAAGATCCAATGGTGGGTGATCTTAAGATTTCTACCCTTGATTTTTATTATGGGCCCACATATGGTGGGACCCATTTAATGTATGCGTTGTAAATTCTAGGGGAGCTCATAGTGGCGGAGCTCCCCCGCCTCACGTTTCTCCCTCTCTCTCTCTCTCTATCTATCTATCTATATCTCTCTCTTTTTGCATAATGGCCCACCTAATCAGTACATGTATGGATGATCCAGACCGTCCAGCAGGTGAGACGACCTTGTTGTCCACCTAGCTAGACGGATCATCCAGATAGACCGTCCAAATGGTGGGGAAAACATAAATATCGGCTTGATCTAGGGCTGTGTGGCCTATCCCTTTGGACCTCGTCATGATGTATGGGTTTTATCCCCACCGCAACGGGCCAGGACCGGCTGATGGGTGTTGTCCTGACTATCCAGCAGGCCTGGACGAAGGCAAAACACAAATATCAGCTTGATCCAAACTCTGGTGGGCTATGTACACCTGGACCCACCTTGATATGTATATTTCATCCACGCCATCTGTACATGGGACAAGGACCCACCTAATGTATGTGTTTCATCCATGTTGTCCATCGTCCAGTAAGGGACGGTGAAGCCCACATGATGTACGTGAATATCCACACCGTCCACTGTCTAGTCCCTAGACGGTGGGACCCACATGATGTAAGTGTTGTATTCACACCATCCATCCATTCTGCTAGACGCACCCTGATGTATCTGTACATCCACACTGTCCAGGATTCTGGATGGTGAAACCCTCCCACATGTGGGACCACTTTGATGAATGTGTTGTATCCCCACCGTCCAGTCCCTGGATGTGGGGTCTGCCTTGATGATGTGTGGATCATCCACACCGTCCAGCCATGTGGACAGTGGGACCCACACTGTCACGCCCCAAACCCGAAAATGGGATTCATATGAATCCCGATCACCGAATCTAGTGCCGACAGCCTCCGTAGTACCCCATCTCGGCTCCCAGAGCCCATATGCCAGGTTCCGATCCTGGGATCCTACAAGGAGGATTTTTCAACGTACATTTATCTCGTAAGAAGCATAACCACAAGTTTAATCAAATCACAAAGGCAACATCATCATCACATATCTACTAATATAAACATTTGAATACAATGCTGAAAGGGAAATACATATGTCAAAATCAAAGCTCCAGAAGTCAGCTACATGCTCCAAGCTCCACGCTGCTGCAACCTAACATCACCTGCATGCATCTATTGTGCATAAGCTTATAGAAAGCTTAGAGGGTGGTGTAAGTGTGTGATCAGTATATGCATGCTTAGAATATAATATCAGAGTAAACAGAGGTACTAATAAGTCCACAAACCATACAATATCAGAGTAAGCAGAAATACTGACAAGTCCATGAGTCATACAATATTAGAGTACGCAATACAAATCAGCTATGCAAATGAGGAGTTTAAGAGAACTAAATATTATATGCCAAGGGTACAATGCAATATGTAAATCATGTTGAATCCGTCTAGGCCATATAAGTGCAAAAACGTAACAACCCAAAATGTCATATGCCTGCAGATGTAATGCAATATGCGATGCGAATGAAATGACCAAGCTGGAGTGTGAAGTCGGGATGATAGTACGTAGTATCGTAGGCTAAGGGGTCCACCACAAGAGACTTCTATCCAAACCAATCCCATACCTAAATTTGGATAGATATACTTAATGTGGTCAGCTCCTGATCTCAGGTTAGTCACGCACCCCAACCGAAATCCTGGCCATTGCGAAAGTACACATAACAATTAGTTATGTACCACCAGCCCGAGTGGACAGTGAATGAAAGAATATGATGTTAAATATGCAACTCCTGCTCCACAAATCAGTACTGTACATCTCTAGGATCATCACCAGGGTCTAGTACACTCCAAGCTGGCTACCGCCCCGGCGGCCGCCTAACCCAGCGAGTGAAAAAGACCCCACTACCCATCTGCCAGTAGTATAATAATGCCTACCCGGCTCGTCGATAGTGGACCCATTTGGGAGCTGGTCAAACTCAACCTAGCTTACAGCCCCCTCACTCGGGCGGATAAGGCTACACCCCCTCCCAACCGACCACAATACAGTGGGAGACGCGACCTACTAGTATTAGGCACTCGGGCGCTCATGTATCCACTCGATCTAGACGTTGGGGCGTCTCCTGGCCATAAAGGTTTAGGAACTTTCACCCACGAACATGCAAAGTGCCCAGATGCTCGAACCAAACATTTTCGGTGTCCCATCTAGCCATCCACTACATGCTTATGGAGGCTACGACCCTGATGTCGATAGGGTGTACAGTAATCACAACACGCAATGCAAGGTGCGTGAGTCATACAATCCACTCATGCATCAATCCTACGCATACCGTGCGCTCATGTGAGATAACCTTCGACTATCAGGGAGTCTCATGACAACTTGCCCAATGACATATGCAATGGTCAACCACATCTCATAACTAACATGCAGATGATGCGTATGGGCATGTATCATGATGCTATGCTATCACATACTCATAATCGGTATCAATAACCAGCATCGACAATCGACCTTGACAATGTGGACATTTAACCAACATTACCCTCAAGGAATGGCCCTCGTAGAGCATAACATATAGTGGACCCATGGACTCACATAGGGGCCAAATATACAACACCATGGGCCTCACTCGAGAGCTTAATACACATCACGATGGGCCTTTCACATGGGCCTAACATACATCACAATGGGCTCCATTGCCTAACCCTCAAATGCATCACAATAGGCCTCATCACATAGGCCTCATATATATCACATTAGGCCTTAAACACGAGCTGAATACACATCACAACGGGCCTAAAATACGGGCCACATATAGATCACATTGGGCCTCAAACACAGGCCACATATACATCACATTAGGCTTCTAACACATGCCGAATACATATCACAATGGGCCTCAACTACGGGCCGCATATGCATCACATTGGGCCTCAAACACAGGCCAAATGCACATCACAATGGGCCTCAACTACGGGCCGCATATACATCATATGGGTCTCAATAATCGGCCTCTGCCATCGGAATCAACCTCGACAATCGAAATCGCCTCGACAATCAACCCTGACAATCAGAATCGGCCTCGACAATCGGAATCGCCCTCAACAATCGGAATTGGCCTCGACAATCGGCCTTGACAATCTGAATCGGCCTCGACAATCGGAATCGGAATCGTCCTCAATAATTGGAATCGGCCTCAATAATCAGAATCGGCCTCGACAATCGGCCTTGACAATCGGAATCAGCCTCAACAATCAGAATAGGCCTCGACAATCAGAATCGGCTCGACAATCAGCCTCGATAATCGGAATCAGAATCGGCCTAACAAAGGGCCTAAGGGAAGGTCACGATGTGGACATTTAACCATCATCGCCCATCAATGTGGACATTTAACCATCATTGCTCCCAAGAAGTGACCTTCATAGGGCCAAATATATATATATAGTGGGCCCATGGCCTCACACAAAGGCCTAATATACATCGTAATGGGCCTTAAATATACATCACAGGTGGGCCTTGCTAAATGGGCCATAATTACATTGTAATAGGCTGCATCACATGGACCTCATATATATCATAATGGGCCACATCATATGTGTCATACCAATGGGCCTCATATACAACAAGTGGGCCGCATCAATGGTGCGCACCAAGGTGCCTCATATACATCACATTCGGCCTCATATCTTGGGCCGCATATACATCAAGTGGGCCGCATTACATGGGCCACACACATATCACATCGGGCCTTGCATATGGGCTGGAAATATATCACAATGGGCCACATCATATTGGTCGAAAATACATCATAATGGGCCGCATCCATGGGCTTCAAATACGCAATAGGTGGTCCCTACACATGGGCCTCAAATACATCGCAACCGGCCCCATCTCATGGGCCTATTATATATCACAATGGGCCGCATGACTTGGGCCTAATATACTTCACTATGGGCCGCATGTTATGGGCCTCAAATACATAACATGTGGGTCCTACACATGGGTCTCATATGCATCAAATGGGTCATGAGCATATCAAGGTGGGCATCTCGAATGAGCCACAAAATACGTCAAAGTGGGCCTGACGGATGGGCCACAAAATACATCAAAGTGGGCCTCACAGATGGGAGCTTGGATTACATCTAAAATCATTTAAATAGTTGCAGGTGCAACATGTGTATTACTGTACACAATCATTCCATGGGGCACATGGCCCACTAATGATGATCCTGTCCAAATATTGTCCATGTAAATTACCACAATCCAAACATTGTCTATGTGAATCGACACCATCCAAACATTGCCTATGTACATCAACACTGTCCAAACGTCGTCCAGCTCATCAGCACCGTCCAAATATTGTCCAGCACTATCCAAACATTTGGATGGTGTGGATGAAACAAATTCATCACAATGTGGCCCTCATGGCAAAACAGGTGGACGGCTAGGGGATCACATACATCAAATGGGACCCACAAAACTTGTTGATGTGGTACAGTAGCTACATAGCTGGAGTGAGGTACACTAATCAATCTTCCCACAGTAAGTGGGTCCCACGTCCTTGGATAGATGGACGAAGTGGATATAGAATAAATACATCAAGGTGGGTCACGTTGGACAGCCTGGATGAATCATATATATTAGATGGCTCCACATGTGTGGGACCCACAAGAAATGAATGGACGGTGGGATATAACATATTCCTCGTGATTAGACCCACTAAAATTGGGACGTCAACACAACAGCTATATTAGCTGGTGTAAATGTACATAAACCAATCCTCTTCACAGGTGGGTCCCATGTGAGGCCCACCATAACGTTTATTTTCCATTCAATCTTCTCATAAGGTCACAAAGATCTGAATAAAGAGGAAAAATAAATTTCATATTGATCCAAAACTTCTGTGACCCAAAAAAGGTTTCAATGGTAGATGTTCAATCCACTACTACTTTTGGTGGTGTGGACCACCTGAGTTCCATGTACGGCTGATTTTTGGGGAATCCCAGTTCCCAAAGGGGACCCATCAAATGCACGGTGTAGATGTACAAAGTACATAGTGGTGAGGTTTGTGGTGGGGCCCACCGTCCCACCCTTGAACTAGCAGCAAGGACGCTGGCAGCAACAACATCCCATATATATATATATATATATATATAATATATATATATATATATATATATATATATATATATATGTTTTGGGCAAATTAAACTATTAAGGCCCGCTGTGATGTTTTAATATGCCAAAAAATATTGTATATTGGCTCGTTAGATATGTTACAAGCCGGGGAGACCAATAGTCAGCATGGATCCCCTGATGTGGGCCACACCTATGAAAAACCTCACAAAAACAAAATTATATATAACGAGCCAATATATATATATAATTTTGTTTTTGTGAGGTTTTTCATAGGTGTGGCCCACATCAGGGGGATCCATGCCGACTATTGGTCTCCCCGGCTTGTAACATATTTAACGAGCCAATATACAATATTTTTCGGCATATTAAAACATCACAGCGGGCCTTAATAGTTTAATTTGCCCAAAACCATTATATTCTACATTATGGCCCACCAGAGATTCAGATTGGCTTTGTTTTTCGATTCAATGCTTAAAATGAGCTGGGAAAAAGGGTGGATGGTGTGGATCAGATACATACACTAAAGTGGGGTCCACATGTGTGGAAGTGTGAATATATATAAAATATATACATCATGTGGGCTCCCTGGGTGTGCAGTTAACACATATACAAAGTGGGTTTCCACCATCAGATAGTTGGACGGTGGATGGAATGGATGAAACGGATACATCTGGTGGGTCCACACGTGTGGCCCACCTGCTTGTATCAAGCCAAGATTTATGCTTTAGGTCTTCCAGATCGTATTTAAAGTGATTGGTGCAAATTCTACTGATTGTTTAGTTCAGTACTTAACCAAATTCCGCCCTAATTATGACAGAATACGGTCCTAGGGAAGTTCTACGCCTCTTTCTAGAATTTCTAGTTCATCTATTATTTTAATTATTTTTTAGTAGTTCATCATCAAGTCTACTTCATCTCCACCAAATTTCATTAGGTTTAGTGTTGTAGAAAATTTCTAAAAATTTCAGAAGCGGCAGCTGTCCAAACTAATGACTTTCAGATAGTTGTCACCATGACCTATATTTAACTATATAAATTATTTTATTATATTTTTTACTTATTTTTATATAAAATTAAACTTATTAAGTTTCAATCTGGTTTTTGAATCACCTAAATCGGAGTTATAACGAAGGAGATATGACTTTTCAAAGTCAGACCAAAATCGTAGGAAAAGTGGGCGAAAACGGGCCACTGACCTGCTGCGGCCCTGCCAGGCCTGCCTTTTGGCGAGGCTTCGCCAACCAGGCGATGCCCTCGCCGGTCACTGACCCATTTGGGGTGATTTTTTCATCCGATATGTAAAATGGATGTATTTTACAAACCGGGATGAGTTATTCGACATGCAATATATGTTTTTGGGGTAGAAGAAGCTGATCTATCCATGTAGCCTACTTACTTCATGAGATTCCAAAAGGTTAATGGTTAAAAACTTATTTTATTTATTTATTTACTATTCATAGTAATTTTTAGGTTAAGTATTGATCAATATCACCTAAACTTTAAGATTTGTGTCTAATATGAAAGCACTTAGAAAATTTTGAGGGACGAGGTAGTGAAATGTGAGATTTGTGAAGAAAAGGTGAGGTTTTCAAGAGAATGGTTTGAAGAAGAGACTTAAGACCCTTGAATTGAGTGTTTGAGAAGTTAAACAGGAGTTAGGATTGTCTCATCGCCTAAAGACGTCTAATTCCTGGTTGGCAAAAATCCGGGATGTTACATAAGTAGTATAACTTGGATCACTTTATATACAAACTACAAAGGCCCAGGTACCACCTCAGACAGAAATTACCCAGGACTAAATCCTTTAAAAATTAGGCGAGAATTAGCCAGTGTTAAACTAGAGTACCTGTGAAATTAGCACCAATCACTTTAAATACGATCTGCAAGACCCAAAACTTGTAGAATCATTGACGCTAGGTTACCCTAAAGTCTAGGATCAAACTCATTACCCGGCTGCTCTTGGGAGCACATTGAAACTCCATATCAGGTCTGGACCGCACATCGGGAGTCCGAATAATACGAAGTTAAGGACTTAGGACCGCCTCGGTGGGATTGACAACCATATCGGAAATCAAATCCAGACAGTGTCTCACGGCTGTTCGCATGAGTCCGGAGTGAGAGAGTGTGGAAACACTTGTTTTCTTTACAAAATAAATATCTTGAATAGTGATCTGGCACGTGTCGCTTGCGGATCAGTTTTAAGCAACCAGACCGTCAGAATCAGACCAAATTACACCCTCGGATCAGGAGAAATTTCATACACATATCCATGTACTCGGAATCTCCGATCGAGATCCGCTGACCATTGAACTGAAACTGGTCCGCCACACGTGATTTGGAATCCTGACTGAAATGAAAACTTAATTAAGCGTAAATCCGGTGTCGGTGAGCTTAAGTCCGACCTTTGGCCCAAGGAGGCCCGCCAGAAGTCCTCCGTTGAGCTGAAACTGACCCGCTTTGGTTATAACCTAAGCATACTTTGACCTGGAGTCTATTTCGGTTAGTTTTTAGGCTATATAAGGACCTTAAACCCTCTCTCATTGCAGCCATACGAATTTGAGAGAAACCCTAGAGAGAGGAGAGAGAAAAGGGAGAGAAAGTGTGGGAGATGTGGGAGCATCTCCCTGCCTTGCTTCTCTGCTGCTATCCATGCTTAACCGCTCTGTTCTTATCACTTTCCCGGCGATTCCGACTCCGTTTCTAGGTAAGAAACCCTAACCCTAATCTGTTTTGAGGTTTTGATAGTTGTAGCTTATGAAATAGCTAACCTATTTCGTTCTATAGGTTGTCAAACTGCCGAATACGAAAGCTTAGCAAACCTATCGAATCTGTTACGATTCTACGACAAAAGGTGTGGACTTTAGGTGTATAAGTTATGGTTTTCAACGCTTTCAATGTCAGATAATGATAGATTCATGATCTGCATGCAATTGCACATGTATAAAGTGTTATCTGTTTTCCGTTTCGATTAAAGATGAAGAATATGGAATTTTACATACTCTAGGTATTTGTAGAAAGTACCATATACATATAAATTTTGGAAATGTGTTTGCCATGATTATTTGTAGTATGAATATAATATATATGGATAAAATACTTGTTTGGCGAAAGGGTTCGCCCTAATACATGTTATTGCTAACATACACTATGTATGTTAAAATAGTGTATTCTAAGTGTTTGTGAAAATGACCGAATGAGTATAGAATTCTCATTTGTGATCGCCATGACTATTTGTCATGGATTTATGATTGTTGTATTGGCGATACCCCTTTGACAAAAGGATTTGCCCTAAATCACACCACGACCAATATACACTACTTATATTAAAATGTGTGGCCCAAGTGTTTGTGGAAATAACTGAATGAATATGGAACTTGGATTCCTGTTTGCCATGACTATCCGTCGTGGGTGTACGCGTGTTATGATTGGGGCAACTCCCTAGTGAAAGGATTTGGCCTAATGCCTATGTGATCAACATATGTCATGTATGTTGATGTATGTATTTTAAAGTGTTTGTTGAAATGTCTGAATGAGTAGTAGTTAATAAATTGTAATGTTTAAGGGTGTTGAGATATGATTCTCAACTTCTTTAACTATGTGTATGATTTCTTTAGATATCTGTGTGATTAGGAATTGAATATGTACAAACTCATGCTTCTGTTGTACTTCATAACATGCTCAATTGATTGTATGAATTTATCTATGTAATGCATATGTTTAAATTCAT
Source organism: Magnolia officinalis (assembly GCA_021015155.1). NCBI lineage: Eukaryota > Viridiplantae > Streptophyta > Magnoliopsida > Magnoliales > Magnoliaceae > Magnolia > Magnolia officinalis. The sequence goes on along the minus strand of JAJHSJ010000007.1, from coordinate 63,905,145 downwards.
GTTTACGCTATATGATCCATCATGGGTGATGGGGGAGTGGAGCAACGAGTGCGTACAACAACCCTGGCAGCCCTAAACGAATAATATCAGACTTGATTGTATGATTTGAATCTTGATCCATTACTGCTTTAACTATCTGCAATTGAATGTGATTGCGGCTATGATTATAGTCCAGACAATCGGTAATGGGATCGAATTCGTGGCTGAGTTTCATTTGCCACGTGAGATGTGTTCGACGAACCTGAGTCGTACTTCGGTTGGCGATAGTGGTTGGCCACACGAAGTGCTTATGCACTTCATATCGTTCAACTTGCTGTGCGCTCGAGCTAGCCGAGCTCGTCAAGTAACCCGATTTGTCTTATGTTGTTCACCATGTTTGGACACCTCTGCTTGAACCTAGGGTACCAAACTTACCAGTGGAATCCCGTTAACCATGGTACCTCGATCTGTTAAGACTCATGAGTCGGGCATGGTGGTATGGGACACCGTGGTCGAGCTGTCGGCCTACGCTGGGGCCACGTGCCTCCCCGTAGTGACCAGTGAGCAACCAGACTCGTGAGCCGATTATGGTGGTATGGGACACTATATTCGTGCTGTCGGCCTACATTGATAAGGTGATGGGGGAGCGGTGTAACCTTTGTGCGTAACAGCCCTGGCAGCCCTTTGTAGTGCCCTCGAACATACTCTAAAATTGTGGTGAGCCTTAGAGTTTTCTCGCGGTGTATAGAGTATGAACTAGGCCTGTTTCTGTATAGTGATGAATCATTAAAGAGGTGATGGGGGAGTGGTGTAACCTTTGTGCGTAACAGCCCGGGCAGCCTTTGCAGTGACCTAGAAAACACACCATCGTCTGAGATTAACTAGGACTGACGACCCTGGAATGGATCATGTTTGGAAATGATACAAGGGAGGTACCTTAGTTTCCCAATCCTGCTATTTGAAATGGACTAATAAATACTCGATAATCATGCTCATCATGCATTGGATGTGCCTGGAAGATGTGGAGCATTGAGGGATGAAAGCATGCCGCGAACGTAAGATGGTGTCGCACGAGGGAGGGTGTGGTGAGGGCATACATCATGATTGCATTCATACTTGCATTAATGAGAGTAGTTAGGACTGCTTTATCATTAGTACTTGATTGAGTTGATAACCTGTTAACCTATGCTTTTATTGTTCCACTGAGTTGATCACTCACTCCCACGTTACGGGACGGTGTTGTACACACCAACCAGATTTGTTGAGTTTCAGGTGATGGCGATGCTTATGAAGCAGAACCGGACTATTGTGATGTGGAGGAGGAGTTCTCCTACATGTAGTTCTCTGTCAGGTTTATGTAGACATGGTATTGTATTAACGGGGCTATGGTACTTGGGATAGAAGCCATTACACTTACACATTTGGTATATTTTGGAACTATACTTGTAATTATTTAACCTGGTAATGTTATCACACTCTGGAGACTCACCACAGTTTTTATATATTTAATATATCTATCACAGTCTTTTTCTTGCAATTTAACTGTCTCTGGAGAATGATATGCTGTTTTGGCTTAATCTCACTCATGTTCACTACATTAATGTAGACAACATTTAATCATCATTATCTATGTTGCATAAGTGATGTTCTGGAACTCGAGAGTTGAGTTACTACTCGACCCCCAATTTTCAGGGCGTTACAATTGGTTTCAGAGCATGATTTGGATTAAACTGGACCTGGGTTATGGTCACACGACGCACTCTGATGCACTTTGACTTAGGAGGGAGTGACGGAACGTAGAAACAGTCATAAGTATCCCGATTTCACCATTTGGCGAAGTTTATCGAAATGGACATTTTGATCGGGTTCGTACTCGATCCTGATCGCACGAGTCGATCCCAAATCACTTCTAGGCCGTCTATTGATGATTCTAGATTACAATTCATCTCACCCCAACCATTGAAAATTGGTAGAATACGGGATAAGCGTGATGATGATAACTACTCCGAATCCCCGGAGCTTCACTGGACTCCTCGCAGAGACTTCTCGAGTCTACGAGAAAAGAAAGCAGAAAGTAGAAATAAACTCTAATAAATTCAAAATTGAGTAATGAATAACAAAAGAAAAATGAGTTCACAACCCTTTAAATAGGGATACCAAGTAATGGGAAAGAAATCAGAAACAAACTACAACTAAAACTCCTAGATTTCGCGACTTACTATAGGGTCGTGATGTCTACTAGTGCGCAAGGTTTTCGGCCAAAAATTGTAAGTGTCTTATTTGGCTTCACCAAACCATTCTCCTAATTATTCTAAGCTCTTTTCGCAATGGACGTAACTCCTAAAGCCCAACGGATGAAGAGAAATCAAACTAAAACTACTATTTTAGTATAACGAAATTAAAACTGGGAAATGACCGTCAATCGGAGGGTTTTCTCACAATTTTGGGCTACACAACCTAGCATAGTAGGGTTGGTTGGATTCGTTAGCTCGTTCTACCCCAAATTCATATATTTTACGTCAGATAACTCATTCCAGATTGCAAGATACGTCCGATTTGTCCCAAAACTACCCGAAATGGAGCGAATCGGGGTCGGGGGGCCAAACGGAGCACTTCCAGAGGGACCCAGGGTTTTTTGGGGCCTAGGGGACTGGAGGAACACATCTATGAGGCCCCCCTTTGATAACCAAAACTTTTGTCGGCGAGGCCTCGCCACTTTCTAGGCTGGGCCGGGCCCGCGGCTCGGGCCGATCACCTTTGGTGGTCTTATACACCCCCTGACCTAGCTCTCATTCCATTTCCATCTCCCAAAAACCTACCTCCTTCAAAAACCTCCCCTCCAAGCCATTTTCTCTCTCCAACCTTGCTGTTTCTCTTCAAAACCGCCCTTCCAATCGTTCTCCCTGCTGATTTCGACCACAATCTATCCATTCCCATCATCCACAGCAGTCCCTTCCTCCCTACCCTCTTTGTTTCCCTCATTTGGACTCCCACACCCCCCATTTGAAGATCAAAATCGGGCAAGCCCTCTAACCCATCCATTTTCTTCATTTTCCTTTCTTTACTCCTTGTCAGTTGGGCCTCTACAACCCCCGATGAGAACCAAATCTGTGGAGAACCAAAACTCCAGCCCCTTTTCTCCCTTTAGGCCCGTTCGGTCAACTGCATTAGGTGATTAAGGTGGATAGAATTGTAAAAGTAACAATAACTGTATGTGTAAGGTATGGTCCTTGGATTGGGTGTATCCCATGTTTTCCGACACCATGTTTAGAATGTACGCAATTAAAAGTAAATTCCGAGATTTCCTTTCAAATAACACTTAGAAATTCATTATCCTGGGATTTGAAAACCCCATCTCACACTTTTCCAACACAAGGCTCATTTTCTAAAGCCTATAAAATTAATTTTTATCCCACCCACTCTCCTACTAACCATGCCACTCCCAATCACGAGGAAGGATTAGCAATACAGTCTCATTTAATACAACTTAAGATCACTGGCCAAATAGTGTTGAAGTGATAAAGTCCCTTGATATACATTAACCCACCACACTCTGATAGCTTAAGCTTTTAGAGTAAATGGTTGTTGACCAATAGACCCTTGGAGTTTTGGACCTAGAGCGGTGCTTCGACAGACCTGACAGTATAGGAAATCCAACAAATTAATAACATGAACCCTAGGACCGTCTTAGCTAGTATGAGCATTGTATAGTGCTCGAGTGTAAATAAATTCAAGTTCAGGCAACTCAATTCTACTTAGACAATGTTTGACCCTAAGCAATAAACAATTTCTTATATTAGAAAGGGTATAAAATCATCTAGTGTATAAGCATAGACTTTCGATTACAACCAGTGGATTACCGCTACTCCTACATTAAGACTAGACTACTGGTTAGGCTAAGGAAAGTAAAAGACTAATTAATTAGGCTAAGCCAAGTGAATGATAGACCTAGTTAGTCGGCTTAAGTCGGTTGGAGCGAGGACCCATTCCTTCGTTAAATCCCCTTAGTACTCATAGGCTTCTTTAACAACTCTTAGGAGGCTTGTTTGATTAGTAACTAGTCACGCTTAAAGGAAACTTCTATATTCCTTGGATTTAATGTTTGGTCAAATCAATACACCCCTTAGAATCGCCTTCTCAAGGACTTAGTACAATCGGGAACACGGAGTAGAGAAACTATCTACAAGCGAGGTATTCGCGGTTTGAATCGAATTCTCAATCCTGATTGTGACTAATGAACACTATGCTCTGATCAAGCAGAAGGTCGGGATCAACTAGGATTAAGAACTGATACGACAATTTTCTGTCCTAGCTAGGCAGAAGGTCCATGTATCCAGCTCAGACCTACTGTACAACTTTCTTCCGTGTTGGCTGAACCACTTGCAACCAAAAGTTTAGAACTTCGCCTTTGAAAAGTATTAGGAGTATATAGCCGATAGAGACTTTGTCTTTTAGGCCCAAGGAATTACCCAAATGGGCAACAGATAGTTAGGAATTAGGTCCTAATTACATGCCATGTAGGCATACATATTGTGCATATGGACTTAGAAAGATAACCTGCCTGTTAAGCCAGACATGATTAAATAGGATAAGTCTGGACCGTGACAAAATTCCTTGGTAGAATTAGGCATCTTGCCACAAACTCACACCTGACCCCGAATCAACCACAATACCCATCATCTTTAGCTCCTTTCTATGACCATAGGTATCAATGTCATAATACACATCGTTGATGAAAGGCAGACCAATGTATTTCCCACTTCATGTCAAGGATAGGTCCTAAATTTCACCTTGTTCCGACATACGGATCAGGACATAGCTCTTGAGCCTTGAGGGTGAAAATAATTTTTAAGGGGGGTAGAACATTATGAGCCCAATCTAGTTAGGTCACCTATTGCACCTCTTTGATCTAGGTGGCGCAGCGGAAGCATGGTGGACCCTACCCCACTGGCCCAGGATCGAAACTGTGCTCGTTGAATAGAACATTATAGAAGCCCTAGTAAGTTCTACTATGAGAAACCGTTTTAGGATGATCTAATAAGATTTGATTCACCATTTCCTTGGACATAGATAATAACAAGGACTCTCTTAGACTAAGACCTAAAGGGCAACACGAGAAATAGAAACAAACAATTTGAGGCTTTCAATGATGGACATTCCCTACGTTTTTAGAGTGATCGAACTACCGAGTTACTGAAATATTCAACTGCAAAGCATTCACGGCTTGACCCAATTCTCAATCCTGGGCGACTACCAATGGACTCACTACTTGACCGAGCAGAAGACCAGGATCTACCAGGACTAGGAAGGGATACGATGAGTCCTCTACCCTGGTCAGGTAGATGATTGATGTATCAGGATCAAGCACACTATAACGTCTCTCCGTGTTGGTCAAATAATGAAAATAGCTATCTTACTCTAAATTGTTGGGAATTGTCGTCGAGACTCCAAATAGGGAAAGAAATTCATTGTAGCAAACCATTAGGATATAAGGAAGGGCTAAAGAAATAAGTTTTAAGGGGGGTAGACTAAAATGAACCAGGCTAGTATATACCCTACCACGCGTAGAAACTTGGAATCAATAAGTCTTAGGCAAATGAAATAATAGAAATCTTCCCTTATTACCCTTAGCCAATTTCGGGGACAAAATTTTATTTTAAGGGGGGTAGATTGTAACATCCCGAATTTTTGCCAACCTGGGATTAGATGCCCTTAGGCAATGTGTCGATCCTAATACCTTATTAACTTGTCAGAACTGAATCCCACAGTCTAAAATCGCTCCTTAACCCATTTCCTTCACAAATCCCACTTTTCACTACCTTGCTGTTTCAATCTTTCTAAGTACTTTCATCCTAGACACTAACTTAAACTAGCTAAGTACTACAACTTGGATCACTTTATATACAAACTACAAAGGCCCAGGTACCACCTCAGACAGAAATTACTCAGGACTAAATCCTTTAGAAATTAGGCGAGAATTAGCTAGTGTTAAACTAGAGTACCTGTGAAATTAGCACCAATCACTTTAAATACGATCTGCAAGATACAAAACTTGTAGAATCATTGACGCTAGGTTACCCTAAAGTCTAGGATCAAACTCATTACCCGACTGCTCTTGAGAGCACATTGAAACTCTGTATCAGGTCTGGACCGCACATCGGGAGTCCGAATAATATGAAGTTAAGGACTTAGGACCGCCTCGGTGGGCTTGACAACCATCTCAGAAATCAAATACAGACAGTGTCCCACGACTGTTCGCATGAGTCCGGAGCGAGAGAGTGTGGAAACACTTGTTTTCTTTACAAAATAAATATCTTGAATAGTGATCTGGCACGTGTCTCTTGCGGATCAGTTTTAAGCAACCAGACCGTCAGAATCAGACCAAATTACACCCTCGGATCAGGAGAAATTTCATACACATATCCATGTACTCGGAATCTCCGATCGAGATCCGCTGACCATTGAACTGAAACTGGTCCGCCACGCGTGATCTAGAATTTCGACTGAAATGAAAACTTAACTAAGCGTAGATCCGGTGTCGGTGAGCTTAAATCTGACCTTTGGCTCAAGGAGGCCCGCCAGAAGTCCTCTGTTGAGCTGAAACTAACCCGCTTTGGTTATAACCTAAGTATACTTTGACCTGGAGTCTATTTCAGTTAGTTTTTAGGCTATATAAGGACCTTAAACCCTCTCTCATTGCAGCCATACGAATTTGAGAGAAACCCTAGAGAGAGGAGAGGGAAAAGAGAGAGAAAGTGTGGGAGATGTGGGAGCATCTCCCTGCCTTGCTTCCCTGCTGTTATCCATGCTTAACCGCTCCATTCTTATCGTTTTCCCAGCGATTTCGGCTCTGTTTCTAGGTAAGAAACCCTAACCCTAATCTATTTTGGGGTTTTGATAGTTGTAGGTTATGAAATAACTAACCTATTTCGTTCTATAGGTTGTCAAACTGCCGAATACGTAAGCTTAGTAAACCTATCGGATCCGTTATGATTCTACGACAAAAGGTGCGGACTTTAGGTGTATAGGTTATGGTTTTCAACGCTTTCAATGTCAGATAATGATAGATTCATGATCTGCATGCAATTGCGCATGTATAAAGTGTTGTCTGTTTTCCGTTTCGATTAAAGATGAAGAATGTGGAATTTTACATACTCTAGGTATTTGTAGAAAGTACCGTATACGTATAAATTTTGGAAATGTGTTTGCCATGATTATTTGTTGTATGAATATATTATATATGGATAAAATACTTGTTTGGCGAAAGGGTTCGTCCTAATACATGTTATTGCTAACATACACTATGTATGTTAAAATAGTGTATTCTAAGTGTTTGTGAAAATGACCGAATGAGTATAGAATTCTCTTTCGTGCTCGCCATGACTAATTGTCATGGATTTATGATTGTTGTATTGGCGATACCCCTTTGACGAAAGGATTTTCCCTAAATCATGCCACGACCAATATACACTACTTATATTAAAATGTGTGGCCCAAGTGTTTGTGGAAATAACTGAATGAATATGGAACTTGGATTCCTGCTTGCCATGACTATCCGTCGTGGGTGTACTCGTGTTATGATTGGGGCAACTCCCTAGTGAAAGGATTTGGCCTAATGCCTATGTGATCAACATATGTCATGTATGTTGATGTATGTATTTTAAAGTGTTTGTTGAAATGTCTGAATGAGTAGTAGTTAGTAAATTGTAATGTTTAAGGGTGTTGAGATATGATTCTCGACTTCTTTAACTATGTGTATGATTTCTTTAGATATCTGTGTGATTAGGAATTGAATATGTACAAACTCATGCTTATGTTGTACTTCATAACATGCTCAATTGATTGTATGATTTTATCTATGTAATGCATATATTTAAATTCATGTTTACGTTGTATGATCCATCATGGGTGATGGGGGAGTGGAGCAACGAGTGTGTGCAACAGCCCTGGCAGCCCTAAACGGATAATACCAGACTTGATTGTATGATTTGAATCTTGATCCATTACTGCTTTAACTATCTGCAATTGAATGTGATTGGGGCTATGATTTTAGTCCAGACAATCGGTAACAGGATCGAATTGGTGGCTGAGTTTCATTTGCCACGTGAGATGTGTTCAACGAACCTGAGTCGTACTTCGGTTGGCGATAGTGGTTGGCCACACGAAGTGCTTATACGCTTCATATCATTCAATTTGTTGTGCGCTCGAGCTAGCCGAGCTCGTCAAGTAACCCGATCTGTCTTATGTATGTTCACCATGTTTGGATGCCTCTGCTTGAACTTAGGGTACCAAACTTACCTATGGAATCCCGTCAACCATGGTACCTCGATCCGCTAAGACTCATGAGCCGGGCTTGGTGGTATGGACACCGTGGTTGAGTTGTCGGCCTACGCTGGGGCCACGTGCCTCCCCGTAGTGACCAGTGAGCAACCAGACTCGTAAACCGATTATGGTGGTATGAGACACTATATTCGAGATGTCGGCCTACACTGCTTGATGGGTGATGGGGGAGTGGTGCAACGATTATGTGTAACAGCCCTAGCAGTCCTGACCATACCCGGTGTAGTGACCTCGAGCATACTCTAAATTTGTGGTGAGGCGATGAGCCTTCCCTTGGTAACAGAGTATAAACTAGGCCTATATTGATAAGGTGATGGGGGAGTGGTGCAACGATTTTGTGTAACAGCCCTGGCAGCCCTTGCAGCAACCTAGAAACACACCATCGTATGAGATTGTCTAGGACTGACGACCCTAGAATGGATCATGTTTGGGAATGATACAAGGGAGGTACCTTAGTTTCCCAATCCTGCTATTTGAAATGGACTAATAAATACTCACTTATATATATAGTTCCCTACTCCGTGTTCCCGATTGTAATAAGTCTCTTGGAAGGCAATTCTAAGGGATGTATTGATTTGACCTAACATTAAATCCAAGGGATATATAAGTTTTCCCTCTGCGTGATTAATTTCTAATCAAAACAACCTTCCTAAGAGTTATTAAAGAAGTCTATGAGTACCGAGGGGATTCAACAAGGGACGGGGTCTCGCTCCAACCTAATCAAGCCAACTAACGAAATTTATTTTTTCAATTATCTTAGCATAATGAATCTTCTACATTCCTTAGTCTACCCAGTAGCCTAGTCGCAACGTATAAGTAGCGGTAATTCCACTAGTTGTGATCCAAAGTCTATGCTTCTACACTAGATGATTTCACATAATTTCTAATACAGGAAGGGTTTTATCACTTAGGGTCGAAGTTGTCTAATTGGAACTGAGTTGTCTGTACTTGACACTCGAGCATTCCACATGTGCTCATCCCAACTAAGAGGGTCCTAAGGTTCACATTAAACCTACTCATTGATGGACCGACGACCTTGGATTTGGTACCTAAGGGGGCAGAGTAAAGCCCCGCGAACTATAGAGAGTTACTATGGCCATCCCTGTGCGTAAATCCCACTCACGGTCGTAATTGCTCCAACTACTCAAGAGCTTAAACTGTGTGTGTCTATCTAACTAAACTGAAATCTAGCACCACCTATCAAAACATAAATCAAACAGGGGAATCCCATACTGACAATCATAATATGTGGTGATTTTGTTAATAGTGCTTCGATGAAATGTCATGTTGAGACTATTGCATAGGTGAACATGCTCAAAATGATTCATGATATAGAAATTAATGAAAGAGCAAAATAGCTTGAAATATCTCTAATAAAATTTTAATTGAAACATCTACAGATCTTTAGTAATAGAATTTCGCAAGCTGTTTATATATCATGATACAAAAGGAATATTTACATGAAACATCTACAGATCTTCAGTAATGTTCAATATCTCTAAGTAATGTTGCAATTCTTTTTCAATTGAGATTGTATTACAGCAGTTGTACGCTCGGCTGCAAGGATCATGCTGGCCTGATCAGGAGCACCAATCAATTCATATTCCAAAGAAGCAACAGCTTCCCCATTCCTTGTTCGTTCAGCTTGTATAGTTTCAATTAATTGAATGTTTGATTCAAGCTCTGCTTTGATATGACAAATAGTTGAGTTTTCCGCTTCCCACTGACTCTTGAGTAATAGAATCTCCTTTTTGAGAAAAGTAATATGATCGCCAATGGTATCCTTATTTCTATCGGAAACCTTCAACTTCTCATGGAGAGATTGGTTAACAGCATTACAATTAGTAAGAACATTATCCGCAAGAGAGAGTTTCTCCTTAAGAAGTGCCAACTCTTTTTGACAATTTAGAATTTCAGGAGCAATGACCATATTCTGCGCTGCTTCTAAATTCTTCGTAGAATCATAAAATTGTGATAAAGAAGTGTAAAGAGATTGAACATCAACACGTGTCAGGTGAGCTGAATGAGTGAGAACTACTATGGCACTATCCAAAAAGGGTCATTGAGTCGGATCTTTAAAAGCACCGACAATGATTGAAATCATATTTTTGAAGAGCCCCAACATAAGAGGTGGCACCTTTTCCAGAGAGAGTTTGTCAAAAGCCACAGTCACTGAGTTAGATCCTTCAGATCCACTGGGAATTGGCACAACTGAAACTAAAAGATAAGAAGGGAATATAAGTTCAAAAGAAAACATATGCATATTCAATGCTGATGTAAAATACACAAAATATATATATATACCTGGAGCAGAGGCAACTGGAACAGAATGGGTTATGGGCGCTGTAGAGCTAGGGACTTCCATAGTCATAACAGCATTAAAAGAAAGTTCCTAAGCTCCTACAATGCTTGAGTCAAGAGTACTTGGAGTAAGGACATCAATTGGATCAAAAAGAAATTCTAGACTTCGAGCTACCGACTGAATAGGAGAAGGACGTGCAGTAGGGGACTTGTTAATCTGAGTGGAGGCATCAGATGTTTGAGGGGCTGATGGAAAAGTTTCTTCTGGACCGGGAAGAAGAAGTACGTTCCCCATCGTTCCTTGAATATCGGATGGTTGAGCCTCTGCATCCCTTGAAGTTGATGTTCCATGAGCAGCCACCTCAGCAACATCCACGATACAAGGGGAATACGAAGCATCAAAAGAAAGAAAGATATTCGCACCAGGAGAGCAACCGTATTCACCATAATCAAGTTGCTCTTCATTATCCAAAGAAGTCTCCAAAATGGGATGGGAAGTATCAGGATGAGTAGTTGGAGCATCAGGAAGAGAAGATCTAACTTCAGCATCGCTTTCTTCTCCAAAGTTTATCTCAGCATCAGTATCTGCATTTAGCAAAGCATCTCCCTCATCAGTGAGACTTGTGAGAGAAGACGTATCTTCACTTGCAGTGTTTGCAGAATATTCTGACGAGTTGTCTTCCTTCGATACGGTTTGTTTTCCTTTATAAGTAGTCTTCACAGGAAGAAGACATGCACCTTGGGAGGGAGAAGGAATTGGTTGTGCCAAAATCTCAAGAGACAGTGACTTAACACGAGAGCGGGTCATGGGAGAAGTAGCAATGACAATTCAACGTATAGCCAGAGAAGTTGTGGCAGTGGCGTGATTGGTTGTGGTTTCTGTAAGATCCACGATAGGAATAATCATGGCAGCTGCATGTTCGACAAGCTGAGAAGTTGCAGAAGGGACAGGTTCTGTAACCAGAGGAATAACGGGAGCAGGACCTGCAGGTTGATTTTCTCCTACTGGAGTAGGGGAAGGCAGAATACCCACTACAGTTTCAAATTCATTGTGAGGACTGGCCGATCTTTCTCTCTGATTTATCAGATCCAGAAGAGAACCGAAAGCAATCCAGCCTTCAAGAGTGTTTGGGGGCTTTATCTCTCTGATGGGCTCTTCCACAGAAATTTTTCGACGAAGTTGCCCCGGGACGGCGGCTTGATCTTTCTCATAAAAATATTAAATCCCTTGTTTTGGTCTGTAATTCCTTAAGCGTGGGGGAGGAACCTAGATAGGGCGATCCACTGAAAAACAGTTGCGTACTAAATAGTAATGATGACTCCACCATCGCATCCAGGTATATGAAGCTGTTACTCTGTGATTATACCCTGGGAAGACAAATCGAGAACCAAAATTTCTAGTTATGAGCTGCTTCCATATTAGAGCCCAGTTATAAGGACTGACTTCATAACTCCTCATTGTTCTGGTGACTTCCTCGCTTGCTTGGGGCATGGCCTGATCATACCCAAACTATTTGGTGAATCGACTCGTGTAATATGGTTCTCGCCAGAACTCTAGTCCTTCCTATAATGGAAGACTGCAAGAACGAATACAGAGAAAGAAAGTCCTTTCAATAGGGGTCCAAGTCTTAGTTGTCCTCCACATCTCTATCTTCGGCCTGATGATCTAATTAAAAAGGAGAGAAGTCGATGGATTCTATGTTATCAATTTTATCCACTATCCATTCATATCCCTTTCCTTATCATTTTTTGCTTCAGAAAATGCAACAAGGGCAGATGATCAGGATTAGCATAAGCCTTCTTCGGATCATTGTATGTCTAGGGGAAATAAATGTCGAGCCATCCGGAGAAGTAATTTCATGGAGCGAAAGCAGATGAAACTCCTAGTGCCAGGCTTGAGCAGTGCGTCGCGGCATGACCGAAAGCTCTGTATAATGAACATAAGATAGGAGGGGTCAGGGAATATCTCTTTCTGCCTTCTACCATCACACCCACTACCACAAATAAAGTCGGCCGAATAGAGTCCAAAATTTTTGAATTGGGAAGCACAACTAAGCTTAACCAGTAAGCCAAAAAAGTAGCTAATTCAGTTTCAGTGGTGAATTTGGTCGGGCCCCTTATTTTCTTATGATTGGCTTCTAGTTTAGCGCAATGACTGCCAGGGAACCTAAAAAAAGGAAAGAGAAGGGGGAGGAAAGATTAGTGAGCAATTCACATTTACAAGTATTGTTTGAAAGGGAAGGAAAGTGTTAAAATGCTTACACCAAGTATCGGGAAAAATGGGCTAGCCATTGAAGGAGAGAAATCTTATGAACACCGGCAAAGTAAGATGTTTCCCAAAAGAGCTCGATAGTTGTTGCTGTAATTTTGGACACTCTATTAGGCGCGACATAGGCAAACTCTTGGTTCGAAGGAACGTGTTCTTCAAGAAAGGATCCAGAGATGTGCAAGCCGACCATCCTATATAAATCCCATAAAGTGATACTCACTTCCCCTACTGGAAGATGGAAAGAATTCATAGTAGAAGATCAGTACTTCAGAAAACCTTTGTAGATCATCGTGTCTTTTTGAAAGAATTCTGAAGTGGCTTCAATCGCATGATACATCCTTGTCGCAGTAAAGACGTCATTATGTTTCTGCAAAATTGCTTTGGCTTAATCACTATAATACGGACGAATAGTCCAAAGACCTCATGTCCTGAATTCATCTTTACCCCATAAAGAATCGCGATGACGAAAATGTTGCTGAATTGTCTCAAAGAAATTAGTGTAATACAAGGAATGAGGGTCGTGACATGGTGTGAGAAAGCGCATGTATCTTATTTGCTCGGTCTTTTGGGTTAAGCCTTTATCTATGACATAGCCCTCAAGAATTTGTGGCTCCTTGATCACCCAATTGGATACATATAAAAGCTTGCTGTGTCATGTAGTCTGTTGGTTCGCTTTGAAGGATGGATCAGTGACGCTGAAGTTGTAGAGGAAGAGTGATGGTCTCATCCTTATATGGGTTGCGAAATTTAATCGCTTCAGTAGCCAGCTTGACTGAATCCCAAGCATTCTGAAAACGTCTTCGGTTATGTTCTCAAATCTTCTCCTGGAAAGCTTAGTCTTGGCTCTTCTCTCTTGTTCATTTTAGAACGGATGGGGAAGGGGAAGCCTCTACAGCAGAAGGATAGGTGTCATCAGTGCGGTAGTTGGCCATGCATTTCAACCAATCGTCCCAATTAGATTCTTGTCCTGAAATGGGGGGTCCCTCTATCTCCTTCATAATTATGGCCATGCGGATATGCTCGGACAAGCGTTGAATACGATCAACAAAGTTTATGATGATAGGAGCCGGCTCCTTGAAGAAGGAGTTGTAGTTCTTGCCAAAGCGGAGTCTTTTCTTGTTATGGGTATCGGCAGATTGCAGATCAGATGGTCTAACAATGTTTGAGGAGCTGAGAGGTCTTTTTGAGCTCGCCATTAGAAACCTATACAGGAGTCATTGAACAAAATTAAACTCAAGGAGGAAAGTTCATTAAGTTAAAGGGAAATACAGAAGATTGCCGAGAAGAAGGAACAAGTAAATTTGAAGTTCAAAGTATGTTTTAATGCGGGTCACTGTGCACAAAGGATTGTGCGCAAAGTATGGAGCGCAGGGTTGTTGTGCGGAACAGCTGTTGCGCGCAACATGTTATGCTCCAAATGTTGTGCGCAAAGTGTTATGCGCAAAGGTCGTTAAGCATTACCTGTCGTGTGTAGGAATTTGACTAAGTACAGAAAAGTGTTCTGCGCTCAGACATGTTGTGCGAGACAAGATGTTGTACGCAAAAAGGTTTTATCCGAACGGTGGTTATGCGATGCACAATAAGGTCAGCGTACAAAGGTGTAGCTTGATGCAAAAATAGTAGGAGGCAACAAAGAGAAATGCTGAAAATGGAGAAAAGTCATGTATTTATAGGTGGAGCCTGGGCCATTGTGCAATAATTGTTGTGCGCAAACCATTGTGCGGTAATTGTTGTGCGCAAGTAGTTGTGCGAAATTCATTGTGTGCAGATTGGTCAGCGCACAACAAAGGAAATATGAGCACAATAAAAGAGGTTAAAAAGAAAATAGTGTTTTAAAAAGAATTGTTATTGCTTCTACATATTTATTCTGTAGGTATAAAAATAAAAATGCAGGATCAAGGGGGCATCTGTTAAGGCATAAAAAGGGAGGAAGACAGCAGAAAAAATCATTGTGCGCAAACAATATGATCAAAAAGAGTATTGTGCGGAAAAAACGAGCATTGTGTGGAAAAAGTAGTCATTGCACTGAAATGATCATTGTGCGCAGATGGTTCGAGCACACAGCGAGGTCCGCACAAAGGGGGAGCGCACAGTGAAGTCCACACAAAAGGCGAGTGCACACCGAGGTCCGCACAAAGGAGGAGCGCACAGTGCTTACATGGCATATTCACACGTGTGAGAGGGCTATAAATACCCCTTGACCCCTCTAAAGGGGTCATTAACAAGTACTTGCGGAGAGAGAAGAAATTGCGGAAGAAGAAAGGTAGAACCCACAACCGTTGTGCGGAATACGCGTTGTGCGGCGCACAACGCTGCCGGTGCACAATGCTGCTAACGCATAATAGATGCCAGCGCACAACGACTTCCTCCAGCGCACAACAGCTTCTGTCAGCGCATAACAGCTTCTGATAGTCGCACAATGGCTTTGACAGTGCACAATAGCTTCCGACCATGCACAATGACTTCTAGCATAGCATTCAACATTATGTTTTAATGTTTGATACATTTATGCATAATTTTGGTGCTAAATACTGATTGTACATTATGATTCATAAGTATTCTATTTGGAATCAAAGGAAAAAGGGATGTGAAGAACTTAGAATATATAAATAAAGTGATTGTCTTTCTTGTCTTCTTCTGGTAATCATCAAGTGAACGAAATTTCCCAAATAAAATACATTTGTTTCTTGTTCGAAACATGGGTCCCAACAAGTAGATAGTATAGGTAACTCACATACATTAAGGTAGTACAAGAAATAACAGTTCAGATGCACAAGGCACACGTCAGCGGGCTCCATGATTGAACTGTTTGGTTGGTAAAATAATTGAATAGTGCGGATAAAATACGTACATTGAGTGGGTTCACAAGTGTTTGGAAGTTATACATTCAATTAACACTATTTCATATCGTCAGACTTATTTAGGAATTGGATCTAAGTCAATTTGGAATCATGTTCTAGAATTAGCTAGCCTAATGGATAAATGGTGAAATATGCAATACTTACATCAAGGTAGGGTCCATAATCAATCTGACACACATCCTAAGTTCATATACCCAAGAGGTTACACCATCAACATAGTCCACGAGTCTAAGTAATCACACAATTCTCATATGCCCAAATGGTCTTATGGCCACTCCATTATCAGAAGTCCATATGGTTGAGTGGCCACATGAATGTCACTCTGCTAGTCATAATAAGGGACTTAAGGTGAGATGGTTGCTTATTATTATTATTATTTATTTTTAATTATACCATAGCTCACATAATGGGGCAATCGCTTTACTAAACTTTCACATAGTCATGCGGCAAGTACCACAATTTCACATAGTTTAGCAATCACCTAAGCACCACATGATCATATGGTTGGGCCACACATTCCCCACATACCCACATGATTTACGACTATCCATGTCACACATGATCACAAGATTTATGAGCTACATATTCAACACCATTTTGCCAAATCTAGCAATCATTCATCCCATCAGTGATCATATGGTTAAGGGCCACAACAATCATAAATCCACTTAGACAAGTGGTCACACAATTGCCCCAATTTCATACAGTTAGGTGGGCTATAAAAATCATGCACTCACATGGTGTGGTGGCCCACACAACCTCCACCAATGCACACTACTAGTTGGGCCACCCAAAATCCCAAATTCCTATGGTATAGTGATCTACATGATTTCTACTAACTGACGGTCTAAATGAGGAATAACCATTACAATGAGTACCATGGAAAAGACTTAGATTACAATAAATATATAAGTAGCCCCACACTCTAAAATGATCTAACAAAATAGATGAATGGCTGATAGATGGATAGATTTCCCACAAACATTACTACAGCTCTAGGGAATATTTAACGGTGGACAAGTGATCAATATTGCTCCCATGGCATGAGATTTGGATTTGACTAGTCTATGGAACCATACCCTAAAATGATAAGGATAAACCGATGAATGGCATGGATTAACATCATACTACAAGGTGGAGTCCATGGTCAAGGAAGCGTCTCAGCATATAGGGGGCACACTAGAGCCTAAGAATTTCCAATGGTTGTTACCACTATTTCTACTTGCAGCGTGGCCCACCTAAAATTGAGTTCTACTTCATCTTGTGTCCACGGGCAAGAGGTGGGCACTTCCCAAGTGACTGGAAAATATAGGCAGTGTGGGTATACAACACTTGCACCTAGGTGGGCTCCACATGCATCACGTTATGTCCAGGGAAGTTTTCATTGGTAAGCATGCAATTCCCTTTCCTTATTATTATTATATTTTGTATAATTGTGGGTCCCATTGACATGGTGGGGTCCACCCCATGAACAATTTGTACAACAAACAACATCATAGTTGATACCACCCACTAAATGAATGGCATGGCTATAAGGTACATACATCAGGTGGGCCCACAACACATGGATGGTCTAAATAATGGACGACCTAGATATAAAATACATGTAATGAGTTGGCTCCACTATCCAATGACCGACCCAACTTTGGTGGTGAAAGTGCACCTGCTTGTGCCCTGGTTTGTCAAGTTACGTGTGTGGTGAGTCAGACTGACTGCAGAACTCGATAGGAAGATTATCTCAAGCGTCTGCCTCAACCGGATGTGTGAAGCTCGCAATAGGTAAATCATAGCCTCACATCCCATGTCCCAAAAAACCAGGTGATTAAAACCCTTAAAACAGGATAGACATCTTAGTGTTTTTAAAGTGAGAAAACTTTTTGCGAAATAGGAAAATCACTAAGTTTTTCTCGCCTTGTCGATTTTATCGAAGCACCCTCGATATCCTCGATACCTTAACGAAATTATCGATAAGAGGACCAAAATGTCCAGCAACTAAATATTCATCTGGACGGATTTATCGATATATCGATACACCTATCGATATCATCGATAAAAGCACTAAATATGTCCAGCAACTTCACAATATATCTGGATGAATTATCGATGTATCAATACACATATCGATATCATCAATATTCAAATCTCGAGACCATCGAGAGTGGCTCTATAAGATCGACAAGCAGATTTTTGGCACCCCTGTTTTTTAATGAAAATCTCAAAATTCTTCGATATATCGATGACAGTCCGATATGATCTGAATTCAAATATCGATAAGATTGGAGGTCCATCGATGATATCGACAGTGGGCGCGCATTTCTTACAATAGTTGTTTCAGGTTATTTTTTAACTATGATCGGAGGCCCTTCGATTTAATCGATATTCAAATATCAATGATATCGACACCAGATCGATTGCATCGAATAAAGCCATAAACTGTCCAGCAAGTTCAAAGATAAATCAGCTGGATTTATCGATGCCTCGACTCTGATCTCGATATCATCGACATTCAAATTCCGATGACCTCGACGATTCACCCGATCATTCATGAAAACCTGAAATATCTCAAATTCAAGTCTCTCTCATTTTTCAAGTGTCGATGGATCGAACCTATCATCGATGGAATCGGAGTTCGAAATCCGATGACATCAACAATAGCTTCGATTCATCGACCAATTGGCAAAGAGTTTCAAAAGCGTATGACATCGAGTCCGAGTCATCGAGCAGACCATCGATGCTATCGAGATTATACGCTCAATGATATTGAACCTGCTCGATGATATCGAACTCTGTCATAAATGTGACCGTTTTATATCTGTAACATCCCAGATTTTTGCCAACCTGGGATTAGACATCCTTAGGCATTGGGTCAATCTTAACACCTGATTAACTTTTCAAACGCTCAATTCAAATCCTCAAATCCCGTCTTAAACCATTTTTCTTCACAAATCTCACCTTTCACCACCTTGTTCCCTAAATTTTTTAAGTACTTTCACATTAGACACTATCTAAAAGTTTAGGTAATGAAGAACAATACTTAATCTAAACATTGCTGCAAAGGACTAAGTACCACCTCGACCAGAAATTAATTAGGATTAAATCCTTTAGAAATTTAACAAAGTTAACTAAGTGCAAAACTCGATTAGCCATGAAATCTGTTGGGATCGCTTTAAATACAATCTGCAAGACCCAAAACTTACAAAATCAGTGACTCTAGGTTACCCTAAAGTTTAGAACCAAACTCATTTCCCGGCTGCTCTCGGGAATGAAACGAAACTTCGTATTAGGACTAGATCGCACATCGGAAGTTCGATTAACACGAAGTAAATGAACTAGGACCGCCTCACTGGGCTTGACAATCATCTCAAAAATCAGATCCAGCCGATGTCCCACTGCCATTCGTTTCGATCCGAAGCGAGGGAGTGTGAAAAACACTATTCCCTTTGAAATTAAAATATCTGGAATAGTGATCTGGCACCATTCTCTTGCGCATCAGTATTAAGCAACCAGACCGTCAGAATCAGACCAAATTACACCCTCGGATTAAGAAAATTTCAGGAACATTTACATTTACTTGAAATTTCGGATCGTGGCCCACTGACCGTTGAACTGAAAGTGGTCCGCCACGTGCGATCTGGGAATCCGATCGAGTCGAAAAAGTAAGCCCACATGGATCCATGTGTGGTGAGCGTAAGTCTGACGTTTGGCTCAAGGAGGGCCACCAGAACCTCTCTTTTGAGCTGGAAAAGTGACGAATATCCTATATTAGCAGTAACCCTTGAACCTGAGTCTATTTTGGGGATGTTTTTGGCTATAAAAGGGGCTTAGAACAGCCCCTCTCACAGCCATACGAATTTGGGATAAAAACCCTAGAGAGAGAGAGAGAAAAGAGAGAGAATAGCTTGGGATTTGTGGGAGATCTTCCTCCTGCTGCTTTCATTCATCACACGGCCTACACCGCCTCATTCCAGGCACTCTCCCGACGATATCCACTCCGTTCTAAGGTGAGAAACCCTAACCCTAGGTCTGATTTGATGTAGGTTGGTTGTAGGTTATGTAAAGGCTAACCGATTCCACTCTTTAGGCTAGAAAACTCCCGTATACGGAAGCTCAACGACCCTTGCTGATTCGTTGTGATTCCAAGGGCAAAGGTGAGGACTTTAAGTGTATAAGTTACGGTTTTCAACGCTTTCAATGTCAGATAATGATAGATTCATGATCTGCATGTAAATGCACATGTACAAAGTGCTTTCCGTTTCCTGTTTCGATTAACGTTGTAGAGTATGGAATTTCACATACTCTAGGTATACGTAGAAATACCGTATACGTATTTTTTTTTGGGAAAATGTTTGACATATTTATTTAATGTATGATTATATAATATATGGATAAAATACTAGTTTGGCGAAAGGAATCGCTGAAATACATGTTCGCTTGTAAATGCCTAGCATGTTGAAATTGTGTATTCTAGAAATACCGCATATGTGTGAATTTTGGAAATGCAATTGTAATGATTATTTGCTGTATGATTATGATATACATGGGTAAAATACTCACGTGGCGAAAGGACAGCCCTAACACGTATTTTGCTAACATACGTCATGTATGTTGCAATAGTGTATTCTAAGTGTTTGTGTAGATGCTTGTGTGTGTAAATGCTTGAGTGTTAGCGCCTCAGAGAGGTGCTGATATGGGATTCCCGACTCCCTTAGAGACACGTAGGATCCCCTCCACGTGGTGGTTCGCTATAACCACTCACTTGTGATGTGTATGTAATTGTATCCCTATGTGTGTAGTACTTTACAACATGCTTTACAACATGCTTTACTTCATGCTTTACTTCATGCTTTGTAACATGCCTGCTAACATGCTTGTATTACTTGTTTATTATGCTTTACTCCACATGCTATTGATGAGAACTGTTTGAGTTTGGGACTATGTCTATAGTCCAAACATTCGGTACCAGACTCGTGATTGTGGATGAGATTCATGTCGCCACAAAGGATGTGTCTGGCGAACCCGAGTCGTACTTCGGTTGGCGATAGTGGTTGGCCACACGGAGTGCTTTTGCGCTCCATATCGCCCAACTTGCGGTGCGCTCGAGCTAGTCAGACTCGTCAAGTAAACCGATATGTGTATGTGTGTTCACCATGTTTGGTCGTTACTGCTTGAACCTAGGGTACCAAACTTACCAGTGGCGATCCCGTTAACCATGGTACCTCGATCCGCTAAGACGCATGAGCCGGGCATGGTGGTATGGGACACCGTGGTCGAGCTGTCGGCCTACGCTGGGGCCATGTGCCTCCCCGTAGTGACCATTGCGCAACCAAACTCATGAGCCGAATACGGTGGTATGGGACACTGTATTCGAGCTGTCGATACTTACGGCGAGAGCCGAGTACGGTGAGACCTGTGCTCGTGCTGACGGGCGACGAGTCCTCCGTAGTATCTTCGAGTATACACCAAGTGTCTGTGATTGGCGACGAGTCTTTCACAGCAACTAGAGTATGAGTTGAGCCAAATACGGTGAGACCTGTACTCGAGCTGACGGCTAGTGATTGAGCCAAATACGGTGAGACCTGTACTCGAGCTTACCGCCAGCAATTGAGCCGCATACGGTGAGATCTGTATCCGCGCTGACGGGTGACGAGCCCTTTGCGATGCCTTCACTACGCTTCTCAAACCATAATATCGTATGAGATTAACTAGGATTGATGACCCTAGAATGGATCATGTTTGGGAATGATACAAGGGAGGTACCTTAGTTTCCCAATACTGCTATTTGAAATGGACTAATAATAACTTGGTAATCATGAGCATCTTCGCACCGCATGTGCTTTGTAGATGTGGCGCACTGAGGGAGTTAAGCATTCGCGAACGTAAGATGATGTCGCTTGAGGGTGGTTTGGCAAGGGCATACAGCATCATGTCATTTCATTCTCGCATTTAATAAGAGTAGATAGAATTGTTTGATTTGTACTGCTTTATCATTACTGCTTGATTGAATTGATAACATGTTAACCTATGCCTTATTGTTCCACTGAGTTAGCTACTCACTCCCACGTTACGGAACGGTGTTGTACACACCAACCAGATTTGTTGAGTTTCAGGTGATGGCGATGCTTGTGAAGCAGAGCCGGACTACTTCTATGATGATAGGAGGAGTTCTCCTATCTGTATCTCTCTAGCAGGTCAATGAAGACCTGATATTGTATTGACGGGGCTATGGTACTTGGGACAAGAGATATTACACTTCCTCACATTTGGTATATTTTAGAACTGTACTTGTAATTATTTAACCTGGTAATGTTATCACACTCTGGAGACTCATCATGGTTTATATATTTTATCTATCTATAACAGTCTTCCGCTTACAAATTTAACTGTCTCTGGAGTATGATATGTTGTTTTGGCTTAATCTCACTCATGTTCAATGCACGAATACAGTCAACATTCAATTATCATTCATTTTGTTGCATAAGTGATGTTCTGGAACTCGGGAGTTGAGTTTATGCTCGACCCCCGATTTTCAGGGCGTTACAATATTTGTTGGAGATTTTTGCCTATTTATAGAGGACTTGTCTTTTATTGCTGTGAGAGAAAAAAGTGAGAGCTTTTGTCTGTTTCAACTTACATCTTATACCCTAAGCCCTCTCTCTCGAGGGAGTTCATCCTCCAATCCACCCTCACCATTGATATTCAATAGAGTGGATTGGAGAATGAACTTCTGCATTCAAGGATCCTCCAACTACTACCTTAATGGCAAATCATTATGTTGGGATGCCTTGAATGCATAAGATTGGAATTACTCTACCTTCCTTATAGAAAACCCTTTAGAGAGTGGGATTCCATCTTCACCTTGACCCAACCCTAAGCCTAGTCTTGGTATATCCTTTGTGTTGCGGATCAAGGAAGCAGGAGACTCTTCGTCAACAAGGAGGAGGAGATCTTCGGCGTTGTGCTTAACGGGACTCATCAACTTATCTGTAAGTATCTAGAGTCTAGAAGGACACTTACGATCTTTCCTTTCTAGGACTGAGTCTTAAGTGGATCTCACCCTTTGAAGTCCTCAAGGAGGCCTCCGGCGGGAGTGTACGTTGTGGGTGCATTGTGTGGACCCTTGCTCTGTGGAGAGCATAAACATCTGGTTAGGAGTGAACCAGTGAAACTACAGGGTTAGAGGTGAACCGAGTAAAAACCTCTGGGTGCTTTGTGTGGACCCTTGCTCTATGGAGAGCATAAACATCTGGTTAGGAGTGAACCAGTGAAACTCCAGGGTTAGAGGTGAACCGAGTAGAAACCTCCGTGTAAAGGTTGAAGGTGAACCTGATTTAAAACCTTAGGTTTGAAGTGAACCCTGGGAAACCTCCTTAGTGAAATCCGGTACACTCAAGGGTTGAGTGCGACAGCCGGGAGTGGAGTAGACTTATCATCGAACCACTATTAAATGACTGTGTTTGTGATTGCTTTCTCTATGTGTGATTCATGACAATCCATTCATATTCGTATATCTGATCACATCTCACACACACACACACAGTCACATCAAACATAGACTAAGTTGCATATTGCTATATCTTGATTAGTTTGTGATTGGATCCTCTACTTGGCTTGGAAGCCAGTAGAGTTACATTTGAGTAATCCTGAAAAATTGCATACATGATAGGATTAGTGTGATAGGATTTTTAAATAACTCATAAATCTTTAAAAAGTCCTATTCACCCCCCTCTAGGACATATTGGCATATTCCAACTTCTACTCAAGCGGTCTTCACCGCTATTTCAGGTGGCAGTTACACATCACGGTAGAACTCAAGGGATTTAATGGTTGGGATTTTTATTCACACTGTCACACCCCAAACCCGGAAATCGGATTCACACGAATCCCGATCACCGAATCCAGTGCCGACAGCCTCCGTAGTACCTCATTCTCGACTCCTAGCGTCCATATACCAGATTCCGATCCTGGGATCCTACAAGGAGGATTTTTTTTGTACATTTAACTCGTAATAAGCATAACCACAAGTATACCCAGATCACAAAGGTAACATCATCATCACATATCCACTAATATAATCATTTGATTACAATACTGAAGGGAAATACATAAATCGAAAATCAGGCTCCAGAAGACCGCTGCATGCTCCAAGCTCAACACTGTTACAACTAACATCACCTGCACGCATCTATCGTGCATAAGCTTATAAAAAGCTTAGAGGGTGGTATAAGTGTGTGCACAAGGTAAGTACCAAGTGTCCAATACAATGCCATCATCATACAGTACCAAAAATACTGGTAATCCATAAATGGTACAATATCGAAATAAATAGAATCACTAACAAGATCATGAATTACCAGAGTAAGCAGAAATACTGACAAGAGCAGGAATTATCAGAGTAAGCAGAAATACTGGCAAGATCATAAATTATACGATAACAGAGTAAGTGAAAACACGGACAAGTCCATGAGTCAATCAATATCAGAATACGCAATATAGAACAGCTATGCAAATGAGGAGTCATAAAGGGCCAATTATCAAATGTCGAGGATGCGATGCAGTATGCAGTTCCCGATGAGTCCATGAATAGCATCAACCGTATCTACACCATATATATGTATAAACATAGTAACCCAAGATGCAATATGCCGCAGATGTAATGCAATATGCGGTGCGAATGGAATGACCATGCTGAAGTGTGAAGTCGGGATGATAGTACGTAGTATCGCAAGCTATGGGGTTCACCACAAGGGACTTCTATCCAAACCAGTCCCATACCTAAATTTGGATAGTCAGACTCAACGTGGTAAACTCCTGATCTCAGGTTAGTCGTACGCCCAACTGGAATCCTTGCCATAACGAAGGTACACAACAATTAGTTGCGCACCACCAACCCGAGTGGATAGTGAATGAATGAATGAATGAGCATACAACTCCTACTCAATAAGTCCACATATCAGTACGGTTCCTCTCTGGGAAATCACCGGGGTCTATTACACTCCAAACTAGATTGCCGCTCCATCGCGCACAACAAGGTGAGTGGAAGAGACCTCACTATCCGCCTGCCAATATCGGGCCCGGCTCGTTGATAGCGGACCCATTCCTCGAGCTGGTCAGACTCAGCCTAGCATTGCTCCCTCCTCTAGGGCAGGTAAGGCTGCACCCCCTTCCAACCGACCACGACACAGTGGGAGACGCGGCCTAACGGTATACGGCCCTCACGCGCTCATACATCCACTCGGTCTAGACGTTGGAGCAACCTCTGGATCCAAGAGAGTTTAGGGACTTTCACCCAGGGATATCTATAACACCCCATGTAAAACAGATTTTCGGTGTCCCATCTGGCCATCCACAAACTACCTGTGGAGGCTACGACCCTGATGTCGCTAGGGCGTATAGTAATCACAGTACACAATACAAGATGCATGAGTCATACAATCCAATCATGCATCAATCCTGCACATACCGTGCACTCATGCGGGATAACCTCCGCCTATCAGTGAGTCTCATAATAATCTGTCCAATGACATATGCAATGGTCACCACATCTCATAACAAACATACAGATGATGCGTATGGGCATGTATCATGATGTTATGCAGTCACATACTCATAATCGGTATCAATAACCGGTAGCAACAACGGCCTCGACAATGCGGACATTTAACCAACATTGCCCCCAAGGAATGACTCACATAGAGCCTAACATATAGTGGGCCCATGGCCTCACACAAGGACCTAATATACAACATCATGGGCCTTACTTAAGGGTCACGTATACACAGCAAGTGGGCCCTGCTCATGGGCCTCAAATACATGACATGTGGGCCCTACACATAGGTCTTGAATACGTCAAATGGGTTGTGCATCATGGACATAATACATATCACAATGGGCCTTGCCTATAGGCCACGAATACATCACGATGGGCATTGCCCATAGGCCATAAATACATCACAATAGTCCTCAACTACGGGTCACGTATGTATCATATAGGTCTTGACAATTGGCCTCGGCAATCGAAATTGGCCTTAACAATCGGAATCGACACATGGAATCGGCCTCGATACTTGGACTCATATACATCAAATAGGCCACAACAATCGGAATCGATAAATCGGCCACGTCAAACGGAATTGGCAATCGGTCACGATGCAAGGCGGGGTCCATAGATGGACGACCGATGATGGTCTAAGCAATATCAATGGGGCCCATTCGTTTGGGTTAACCCATTAGAGAATGACGAGAATGGGCCTGACCAGGCCTAAAGGAAGGTCATAATGTGGACGTTTAACTATCATTGTCCATCAATGTGGACCTTTAACCAATCATGACTCCCAAGGAGTGGCCCACATAGGGCTAAATGTACAGTGGGCCTGCAGCCTCACACAAGGGCCTAATATGCATCACCATGGACGTCGCTCAAGGGCCAAATATACACCACAACGGGTCGCGTTACATGAGCCTTATGCACATTACAATGGACCACGACATATGGGCCAGAAATATATCTCAGTAGGCCTTGTCCGTAGGCCACGAACAAATCACAATGGGCCTTAGATACATCTCAATGGGCCTCACCCATGGGCCTCGAATACATCACATTGGGCCATAACCTATGGGCCTAATATACATCGCAATGGGTCTTGCCCTATATGGACCTAGAATACAACTCAATGGGTCACGCCAAAAAGGACCATAACTATATAACATGCGGGCCCTACACATAGGCCTAATATACATAACAGGTGGGCCCTGCACCTGGGCCTCATCATATCAAGTTGGGCGGTGTTAATGGGCCACACCAATGGGCCTCATGTACAACACGTGGGCCGCATCATTGGGTCGCACTAATGGGCCACAGGTATATTAAGGTGGGCCGCATCACATGAACCTCACATGCGTCACATTAGTCCTCCCGCAAGGCCATATGTAACATCATAATGCTCCCTATATACGGGCTGCATATTCATTATAATGGACCATATCCCATGGGCCCCGAACACATCGTAATGGGCCACATCCCATGGGCCTCTCATACATAATATCAGGCCTTGCCATCTGGGCCGGAAATACATCACAATGGACCACAATCCATGGGCCCTAATACTCAATGGGTGGGCCCTACACATAGACCTAATATACATCACAGGTGGGCCCTGTATATAGGCCTCATACACTACACAACGAGTTGAGCCTATCAATGGGCCCTAAGGAGAGTGACCATGCGGACATTTAACCAACATTGTACTTACAATGTGGACGTCAAACCAACATTGCTCCCAAGGCATGGCTCGCTATAATATCAACACACAAACCATGGGAAAGTCACACATTGCAATGGACCCTAAGGACACCCCGTTGGGCCTCGACCCATGGGCCTTGGATACATCAAATGGGCCGCATCATATGGGCCTTATGTAAATCAAGTGGGCCACATCAATAGGCCTTATGTACATTGCAATGGGCCATAACCCTTGGGTCTTTGATTACTTCACAATGGGCCTCAACATGGGCCTTAATACATCACAATGGGCCTTAACCCATGGGCCTTACATAAATCACAATGGGCCTTAACCCATGGGCCCCAAATACATCGAATGGGCCATAAATATACCAAAGGTGGGCCTCAATCAACGGCCCATAAATACATCGAGATGGCCTAATCACATGGGCCTTACGTGTATCAGATGGGTCACACCAATTGGGCCCCATACGCACATTAAATGGACCACACCCAAATACAAGCAGTTATAATGATTTCCGCCATTAAAACTCCTAAGGCCCACCATAAAATATGTTTCCCATCCAACCTATTCATAAATTAAGAAATATCAACTTAATCGGAAGCTATTATGGCCCTTAAAGATTTTCGAACGGTGGGTGTCATTAGCCACCACTTAAAACGGTCGAGTCCACTTGAACTTTAGATCGGCCTTAGTTTTAGTCACAAGTTTGTAAGGCAAGCCTGCCACCTAGTTGAACGGTTTGGATGCAATACAAGCATCATGGTGGGGCCTATAGAGGCCCACTATCAGGTATGTTTTATAAAATAATATATATATATAGTATATATCTTTATATATATACACACACACAACACACATGCACACACACACAAGCATGCACACACGTGCACACTCACACACGCATGCACACACACGCGCGCGCACACACGCACTCACACCCGCACCCACCCATACCCACCTTCCCCTGGACAGTGGGAATAAATACATTGGCGTGGGCTCCACCGTCCAGGCGGACGGTGGAATAACACAAATCATGGGTCCCACGTGGGGCCCACCTTAATGTTTATAGGCCATCCGACCCATTGATAAGGTCACGCAGACCTAGATGAAGGGTGAAAACAAATTTCAGCTTGATCCAAAACTTCTGTCGGTCCAAAAAGGGTTCCAATGGTTGGTCTTCAATCAACACCATTTCCTATGATGTGGGTCGCCTGAGCATTGGATCAGGCTGCAATTTGAAGGGGGCCTACTGCTGGGAGTGGCCCACCATATGAATCGGTTGGATGACAAATATACATCACGGTGGGGCCCACAACAGGGAACCCGTGGGGCCCTGCTCGGTCACGCCCCCAGATGTCGCAGGTGCTGCCTGCGCTGCCCTGCTGCATCAATTCTTTTCTTCTTTTTTTTAACGCATTTTTTTAACGGTTTTTCGGTGGTAGGGCCTGCACTAGGTGAATCTGACCCACCCATTGAATTCTGCAGCCCATAACCAATCTATCAAGCCCAATATTGGGCATTTATCGGGGTACGGAAACAACAAGGGGGGGTTTCAATGGTAGAGAAACGGTTTCCCACGCCATGGTCCACCAGAAATTCGGATCGGCATCATCTTTCGGCTCAATGCCTAAAAAGATCTGTAGAATGGAATGGATGGCGTGGATTGACTACATATATCAAGGTGGGGCCTATATGAGCATCTCGCTCCAAAGCTTGGAAAACCAAGCTAATATTTATGTTTTCATTGACGTCCAGCGTCCAGTGACGCTGGACGGGCTGGGCATTCACAAAGTTAAGGTGGGTCCCACAAAGACGTGGCCCACTTGATTAATCCACTATTTGTGTTTTCCCAACATCAAGGGGTAGGGCCTACGTGATGTGGTCGGCCACGGGTCCGCTTGATAGATGGTTAGGACACCCCCATACACTCATCATGTGGGCCACCAAATACTTAAAGGAAGGAGAGAGAGAGAGGGAGAGAGAGAGAGCACCCACCTTAGGATCTTATCTTCTTGTTTTTCTTCCATCAATGCATGCTAGAGATCCAATGGATGGACTTCAACGGTTGAGATCGACATAGGATGGTGGAGATGGAAGATAGGAAGTGGGTCATACTAGCTTCTCCCCCATGGAAGCCATGGACGTGGGTTGCTTGGAGAAAAATGAGGGAGAGAGATTGTTGTAAGAGAGAGAGGAGTGTTGAGGTGGAGTGATGGGATGAGAGTGATGGTGAGTGATGGAGTGTGTAAGAGATGGGATGGAAAGGTTGACTTTGGGGTTGCTTGGGGAGGGGTAAAAGTTGATGTGTACTTGACATGAGGTGTGATTAATGTGTACTTTGATTGATTAATGGGATTGATTCGACATTTGGTAGAGATTCTCTTGTGCGGCGTTTCCTCGTACTGAGCGCGGGCCTACATCTCCTAGCCCGGGTATCGCCTCGACGCGCGAGACGTGGCATCGGAACCGCGGCGACGGCGCGGTCGCACTAGTACAAGTCTCGAGTTAAGTCGACTCGGGTTGACGGCGTGTAACTCAGGATCATGCGCAAACATCGGATAAAGGTCGAAGGTTGCTAAAATTTGACCGAAAAGACCGCGGAAGCCTACGGAACAGTACGGTCTAGGATACGGGTCTTACACACACTGTTTCTTATAGTGTGGTGCACCTAAGGCGTGGATCTACCTTATTCTTTTACTCATGTCTTAAAATGGTAAGAAGGAGTGGATGAATGGCCCAGATATACTTTTCATCACCATGGTGGGCCCTAGAAAAATCTAAGCATTTTGAGTACAATTTCGACTGTCCAAGTGGTATGGCCTACATGAGCTTCTAATGGGCCTGATTTTTTATGTCGTACAATGGATGGGGCTGGTAAGATGGATGAGCGGGGTGGATTTAGCACATCCATCATTGTAGGGCCTGGGGCTTAAAATCAAGTCAATTTGTGTCTCTTGTGAGCCACACCACACACAAAGGTTGAAAGGGTTATCCTCCATTAAAAATTCATAATCATTTGTTGCGCCACCGGGACGTGGTTCACGAATCCAGCCCATCCATTATGTGTGTCCCACTTGGTTGAGGGGTCAGACCAAGTTTCAAATGCATCCAAATTTTAGGAGCGCCCCAGCAAGTGCTTTTATGTGTACAACCATGTCTTCACATGATTTTAGATGGTGTGGGCCACCTGAGTTCCGTGTACGGCTAATTTTTAGGGATCCCATCATTTAAAGGGGACCCATCAAATGCACGGTGCGGATGTTCAACATACATCATGGTGGGGCCTAAGGCGGGGACCCACGGTCCCTGCCCTCTTACAAAGCAGCAGGACGCTGCTTGCTGCAGCGTCCTCTGGAAGTTGGCAGCAACAACGTCTAGCTGTTGTGTTATTTTTTTTCAATGGTTTTTCATAGGTCGAGCCCACATCCTGACGATCCACTCCGACTCGTAACAGGTATAACGAGCCCAATATTCAGTCTGTTTCGATGTAAACAAACATTACACCGGGCCCTAACAAGTTCAATAGTAAATGTCACTATTAAAAACAAGTTTCAATGGTATGGCCTACCAGAGATTTGGATTAGCTTCATTTTTCATCTCAATGCTTAAAATGATCTGGAAAATAGGATGGATGGTGTGGATCAGATACATACATCAAGGGGGTGGGCATTGTCGGCCCACAGCCCCTCCTTGCCAAGTCAAGCAGCAAGGACGTTGCTTGCTGCAGCGTCCTCTAGATGCTGGTAGCAGCGTCCACTCCCCCTGTTTTTTTTTTTAGTGCACGTGTGTGCATGGGTGTGTGTGTGTGAGTTTGGCCAGCCCAATGGGCCACACTTGGACGGTTTGATTTGTGTCAAGTCATCACAGTGGACCTTGGTCGTAATAAGTTGGTATTTATGTTTTCTCTTCATCCACATCCTTGTGACCATATACCCATGTATGATGGTCAGTATACATCACGGTGGGCCCACAGCTAGTGGGTCCCACACAAGCTTTAGATCAATCTAATATTTGTTTCATCCCATCATCTATATGTGTGTAATCATATATGACAATGGGCCCTACTATCAATAATGGGTCCTACATCATCATTATCATTATCATCACATCATCACCACAATTAATCATTCAAATAATCAAGAAAGAAAACAAACCATAAGAGTGGAGGGGGTGTACTCGCCTTGATGGACTAGATGGATGGTTGAGATGGATGGAAGGGATGGGATTGATGGAGTTGATGGCCCACCAACATGACTTCTCTCTCTCTCTCTCTCTCTCTCTCTCTCTCTCTCTCTCTCTCTCTCTCTCTCTCTCTCCCCTTATTGTAGAAAATGGTGAAAATGCTAAGGGATGGAGGGGTATTTGTAGAGAAATGGATAAAAATTTAGTTTGGTTAGGCTAATGTGATTAATGTTAGCTTAGGCTAGGATTATGGGAATTTATGCATGATTACGAATTAATGGTGGATTAAAGGGTCATGGGATGACATGGTGTGATGATGTCATACATAGGGTATGGTATGGAGAGAAGTTGACTTTGGGGAGCACATGAGAGAGGGATGGCATGGGAGGGTGACATCACACACATGGGTAGAGATTCTCTCACCCATGTGTGGCATATGCATGTGTGCATGGCATATGTTGTGCACATGTGTGGAATGGAGTATATGACGTCATGCACACATCATACACTAACAATTCTTCGTGGCGTATCTCACTAACGGAGCGTAGTACAGACGCATAGGTGGTACCTACACGATCACAGCGATGGGGCGGTCGATATGAAATCGGTTTTGAAGCCTTGGGGTTCCGATTAGTTGGGTGTGTACTATGCACGGCTAGTCTAGATTTGGCTAAGGGCGTCGATCATCGTGCACATAGGCATAGAAAATGGTATGGAATGGACGAGGTCTTACAATCTACCCTCCTAATAAAAATTTTGTCCTTGAAC
Organism: Magnolia officinalis; assembly: GCA_021015155.1. NCBI lineage: Eukaryota > Viridiplantae > Streptophyta > Magnoliopsida > Magnoliales > Magnoliaceae > Magnolia > Magnolia officinalis. The sequence goes on along the minus strand of JAJHSJ010000007.1, from coordinate 63,873,202 downwards.
TTTCTAACCACAAATACATTATCGAACTCATAACATGGAAAGCCAAACATACATATCACCATATACAATACAATCATCCATCACACAAGTGAGGGTGTTGCTCGCAGCTATCTCCCTCATGCCTGGGTGTTAAGTATAGTCTCTACGTTCTCAACTAGGGAATCCTGCTTTGATTAAGTTCTCAAACCAGGAATCCTAGATTCATATAAATCAGGGGTACTAATAGCATCTAAGTTTTCGATCAATCGCTATGGGAGACCTTGTTTAAATTCTTCTACGTTTTCCAATTACCGACATTGCTCGTAAGTGATCCTAAATCTTATGCTCTGATACCATCTTTTATCACGCCCCCAATACGGGGACGGACAGCTTCTATGATGCCCCAAATCCGGCACTCGACTTTCATACACCAAGTCCCGAGTTCGGTGCACCACAAGGAAGATTTTTTACTGAATTTATATATATATATATATATATATATATATATAATACCTGAGCATGAAGATCCATGATTAAAATGCCAAGCAACACTCTCCATTATAAATCCTGATGGTTACAAGTACAATGCTTTCCAAAAGGTACACAACGTCAACATTGTCAAATCGAAAAATAGATATAATGCATCGAGAAAGCTAAGTCTTCCAAGTTGCTCCTGTCTTGAAAAAAAAAGGGAAATAGGAAGCTTAGGCAAAAAGCCTAGTGAGTACACACATGTGTGCAGTGTGTCCTACATGCAAGCAAGATAAATATGCCATGAAAAAAAATCATTGTAACACCCTGAAATTCGGGGGTTGAGTATGAACTCAACTCCCGAGTTCCAACGCATCACTTATGCAACATACACAATGCTAGTTAAATGTTGTCTGAGTTAGCGCAATAAACATGAATGAGATTATACCAAAACAGTAATTCATACTCCAGTTCAATTGTATAAAGGCAAGCGGAAGACTGAAATTTTATATTCAAAGTATGTAAAGTAACAAAATTTTATGACTCCAGAGTATGAGTACTAACTGAGTACCAATATACATGTATTGTTTCTAAGTCAAAAATCAAAATACAATCCTCAAGAGAGGCCCTGAAAATCCCGCGATGCAGCCGGCCTAAGCAAAGCCTTCAGAATACTGCATAAAGGAGAACTCCTCCTGATCCTCATCAAAGTCGGGCTCCGGCTCCTGAACCAAGGCGCCATCTACACCTGCGACAGAGTCTGGTGGGTGTTGCAAACACCGTCCCGTAACGTGGGAGTGAGTAGCTAACTCAGTGGAACAATAAAACATAAGTTAACATGTTATCAAATCAATCAAGCAGTAATGATAAAGCAGTACAAATCAAACATTTCTAACTACTCTTGTTAAGTGCAAAAATGATATGACATGATGTTGTATGCCCTTGCCAAACCACCCTCAAGCGACATCATCTTACGTTCGCGAATGCTTACTCCCTCAGTGCGCCACATCTACAAAGCACATGCGGTGCGATGATGCTCATGATTACCAAGTTTTTATTAGTCCATTTCAAACAGCAGTATTGGGAAACTAAGGTACCTCCCTAGTATCATTTCCCAAACATGATCCATTCTAGGGTCGTCAATCCTATATAATCTCATACGATATTATGGTTTGAGAAGCGTAGTGAAGGCATCGCAAAGGGCTCGTCACCCGTCAGCGCGGATACAGATCTCACCGTATGTGGATCAATTGCTGGCCGTCAGCTCGAGTACAGATCTCACCGTATTCGGCTCAATCACTAGCCGTCAGCTCGAGTATAGGTCTCACCGTACTCGGCTCAACTCACACTCTAGTTGCTGTGAAAGACTCGTCGCCAATCACAGGCACTTGGAGTATACTCGAAGATACTACGGAGGACTCGTCGCCCGTCAGCACGAGCACAGGTCTCACCGTACTCGGCTCTCGCCGTAAGTATCGACAGCTCGAATACAGTGTCCCATACCACCGTATTCGGCTCACGAGTTGGTTGCGCAATGGTCACTACGGGGAGGCACATGGCCCCAGCGTAGGCCACAGCTCGACCACGGTTTCCCATACCACCATGCCCGGCTCATGCGACTTAGCGGATCGAGGTACCATGGTTAAACGGGATCGCCACTAGTAAGTTTGGTACCCTAGGTTCAAGCAGTAGCGACCAAACAGGGTGAACACACAAATACACTTCGGTTTACTTAACGAGCCTGACTAGCTCGAGCGCACCGCAAGTTGAGCGATATGGAGCGTAAAAGCACTCCGTGTGGCCAACCACTATCGCCAACCGAAGTACGACTCGGGTTCGCCAGACACATCCTTTGTGGCGATATGAATCTCAGCCACAACCGCAAGTCTGGTACCGAATGTTTGGACTATAGACATAGTCCCAAACTCAAACAGTTCTCATCAATAGCATGTGGAGTAAAGCATGATAAACAAGCAATACAAGCATGTTAGCCGGCATGTTATGAAGCATGAAGTAAAACATGGAGTAAAGCATGTTGTAAAGCATGTTCTAAAGCATGTAATAAAGCACTATCCACATAGGGATACAATTACGTACACATTACAAGTGAGTGGTTCTAGCGAACCACCGCATGGAGGGAAACCTACATGTCTCTAAGGGAGTCGGGAATCCCATATCAGCACCTCTCTAAGGCACTAATACATGAACATTTACACACACAAGCCATTACACAAACACTTAGAGTACGTCATTCCAACATACATGACGTATGTTAACAAAATACGTGTTAGGGCTGTCCCTACGCCGCGTGAGTATTTTACCCATGTATCTCATAATCATACAGCAAATAATCATTACAATTGCATTTCCAAAATCCACACATATGCGGTATTTCTAGAATACACAATTTCAACATACTAGGCATTTACACACGAACATGTATTTCGGCGATTCCTTTCGCCAAACTAGTATTTTATCCATATGTTATATAATCATACATTAAATAAACATGTCAACCATTTTCCAAAAAAATACGCATACGGTATTTCTACGTATATCTAGAGTATGTGAAATTCCATATTCTACAACGTTAATCGAAACAGGAAACGGAAAGCACTTTGTACATGTGCATTTACACGCAGATCATGAATCTATCATTATCTGACATTGAAAGCGTTGAAAAACGTAATTTATACACTTAAAGTCCTCACCTTGGCCCTTGGAATTCCAACGAATCAGCAAGGGTAGTAGAGCTTCCGTATACGGGAGTTTCCTAACCTAAAGAGCGGAATCGATTAGCTTTTTCATAACCTACAACGAATCTACCTCAAATCAGACCTAGGGTTAGGGTTTCTTACCTTCAAACGGGATGGATACCGCCGGGAAAACACCTAGAACGGAGCGGTGTAGGCCGTGTGATGAATGGAAGCAGCAGGAGGAAGATCGCCTACAAACACTAAGCCCTTCTCTCTCTTTTCTCTCTCTCTCCCTAGGGTTTTTCTCCCAAATTCGTATGGCTATGAGAGGGGCTGTTCTAAGCCCCTTTTATAGCCAAAAACATTCCCAAAATAGACTCAGGTTCAAGGGTGACAGCTTATATAGGCATTTCGCCACTTTTCCAGCTCAAAAGGGAGGTTCTGGTGGCCCTCCTTAAGCCAAACGTCAGACTTAAGCTCACCATCTATGGATCTACGTGGGATTACGTTTTCGACTCGATCGAATTCCCAGATCGCACGTGGCGGACCACTTCAGTTCAATGGTCAGTGGGCCACGATCAGAAATTTCAAGTACATGTAAATGTTCCTGAAATTTTTTAATCCGAGGGTGTAATTTGGTCTGATTCTGACGGTCAGGTTGCTTAATACTGACGCGCAAGCGAATGGTGCCAGATCACTATTCCAGATATTTAATTTTGGGATGGAAATAGTGTTTTTTCACACACCCTCCCCTCGCTCCGGATAGAAACGAATGGCCGTGGGACATCGGAATCATCTGATTTTTGAGATGATTGTCAAGCCCAGTGGGGCGGTCCTAGTTCCTTAGCTTCGTGTTAATCGGACTCCCGATGTGCGATCTGGACCCAATATGAAGTTTCGTTTCATTCACGAGAGCAGACGGGTAATGAGTTTGGTTCTAAACTTTAGGGTAACCTAGAGTCACTTGTTTTGCAAGTTTTGGGTCTTGCCGATCGTATTTAAAGTGATCCCAACGGATTTCATGGCTAACCGAGTTTAGTACTTAGTTAACTTTGTTAAATTTCTAAAGGATTTAATCCTAATTGATTTCTGGTCGAGGTGGTGCTCGAACCAGTGTACGGAAATTTACGGGTCGTTACAATCATGTATGGTGAAAGGCGTGTAGTACGTAAGGTATGATGTCAATGTTAATGCAATACATATGCATCATAATAATACTCCGAGTCAATGCTACCAACATCACCAAGTCATATTGTCATTTCTCTTATACCACAGATATAACCGTATTACACGCATCCGTAATCATCATATTGTTATGCCATACCATAACTGTATATCTCGGGAAACATCGTGGTCGACACACATGCGCCAAACACCAGCAATCGAGCTCGTTACCCACCAATGGGGTTACAACCACCATTTTGTATACTTGTAGTGGACCTCAGTTGCGCTTCTCCACGCCGACGGGTCAGACCGGTCCTTGTTTGCACCTCAGCCCTTAAGCAGGTTGGACCCACCTCTTCTCAACCCGACCTCATCAATGGGAGTCAAATCCATGACCCATGTATCCACTTGGCCCGAAGGTGAGGTATCCCTAGCTAGCATCAGGGTTTAGGGACTTTCAACCAAAGGGGCACATCATCCCCTACTATTTCCACACTTCCGGTGTCCCGTTCATTTTCAGGGATAACCTAAGTCATCATCATAGATGTACATTTCTTCGTCAAGATCCAACTCATGTTATACAGATGGTATTTCGATCATCATGTATGTCATGATTATGCATGAATTCAAGCAATTATGATAAGGCATACATTCAAGGGCATGTGGTATGCATATAATGCCATGAGTTTAGGGTTTGCTTAACCTTTAAGCCAAAAATAACATATAATCATCATATGCCACTATCAACTATATCAATCCATGGTCATGTGACTAAACTGAAGAGGACATATCTTACACATGAACAAATGTATTGAAGTACACTTGCACATACCATCATTCCATGGTGCATGAGTATGATCAATATCAACATGGTTAAGTAGATGAATTTAGTATGCTAGGAAGTTGAACAACATGAACAACATTAATCAAGATATTAATTCACATACTTCTATTAACCATAATCACTAACATCACTAATATCATCCATAGCTATCATAATCACAAGCATTAATTGTATTCAGAATTACACCATATCCTTCGCAAGATAGATATTCCATTAGTGGCTTTAGCCTGACATGATTTTCTTCTATTGGGACTATATGGTTATACCCTAACTGTGCCTTATGGTTAATGAGTAGTGGTGACGCAAAGTTCATGCACCAAGTGGTTATGAGATGAAAGGCATAAATATAACATATAGTAAATGAGCCACAGGATGGATGGTGCTGGTGAAACTCATATAATGTAGAAGGTTTCACCTTCAAGTGGGTTGTTAGTAGGTTGGAATTGCACATAATTATCATAGTAGTTCTACATTGTTTGGAAGGCACAGGTAAACCTCATATGATATAGTAGAGCCCTAAGTTGAACAACTTAGGTATATAATATACACCTTAGAGTTAGTCACGGTTAGATGACGTGGGTTTGTCTCATACAATGTAGTGGGTCCTACTTCCAAGTGGTACTGCAAGCAGATGGATCCACACAATAACATTATGGTGGGTCCCAACAAGTAAATAGTATAGGTAACTCATATACGTTAAGGTAGTACAAGGAAGAACAGTTCAGATGCACAAGGCACATGTCAGCGGCTCCATGATCGAACTGTTTGGTTAGTAAAACAATTGAATAGTGCTAAAAAAATACGTACATTAAGTGGGTTCCAAAGTGTTCGGAAGTTGTACATTCAATTAGCACTATTTCATATCGTCTAACTTATTTAAGAATTGGATCTAGGTCATTTTGGAATCATGTTCTAGAATTAGCTAGCCTAATGGATAAATGGTGAAATATGCAATACTTACATCAAGGTAGGGTCCATAATCAATCTGACACACGTCCTAAGTTCACATACCCAAGAGGTTACACCATAAGCATAGTCCACGAGTCTGAGTAATCACACAATTCTCATATGCCCACATGGTCTTATGGCCACTCCATTATCAGAAATCCATATGGTTGAGTGGCCACACAAATGTCACTCTACTTGTCATAAAAAGGGATCTAAGGTGAGATGGTTACTTATTATTATTATTATTATTTTAATTATACCATAGCTCACATAATGGGGCAACCGCTTTATTAAACTTACACATAGTCATGTGGCCAGTACCACAATTCACATAGTTTAGCAGTCATGTAACGCCCTGAAAATCGGGGGACGAGCATAAACTCAACTCTCGAGTTCCAGAACATCACTTATGCAACAAAATGAATGATGATTGAATGTTGACTGTATTCGTGCATTGAACATGAGTGAGATTAAGCCAAAACAGCATATCATACTCTAGAGACAGTTAAGTTTGCAAGCGGAAGACTGTGATAGATAGATAAAATATATAACTTATGATGAGTCTCCAGAGTGTGATAACATTACCAGGTTAAATAAATACAAGTGCAGTTCTAAAATGTACCAAATGTGAGGAAGTGTAATGCCTCCAATCCCATGTACCATAGCCCCGTCAATACAATATCAGGTCTTCATTGACCTGCCAGAGAGATACAGATAGGAGAATTCCTTCTATCATCATAAAAGTAGTCCGGCTCTGCTTCACAAGCATCGCCACCACCTGAAACTCAACAAATCTGATTGGTGTGTACAACACCATCCCGTAACGTGGGAGTGAGTGATCAACTCAGTGGAACAGTAAAGCATAGGTTAACATGTTATCAATTCAATCAAGCAGTAATGATAAAGCAGTACAAATCAAACAATTCTAACTACTCTTATTAAATGCGAGAATGAAATGATATGATGTTGTATGCCCTTGCCAAACCACCCTCAAGCGACATCATCTTACGTTCGCGAATGCTTAACTCCCTCAGTGCGCCACATCTACAAAGCACATGCGGTGCGATGATGCTCATGATTACCAAGTTATTATTAGTCCATTTCAACCAGCAGTATTGGGAAACTAAGGTACCTCCCTCGTATCATTCCCAAACATGATCCATTCTATGGTCGTCAATCCTAGTTAATCTCACGACGATATTATGGTTCGAGAAGCATAGTGAAGGCATCGCAAAGGGCTCGTCACCCGTCAGTGCGGATACAGATCTCACCGTATGCGGCTCAATTGCTGACCATCAGCTCGAGTACAGGTCTCACCGTACTCGGCTCAATCACTAGCCGTCAGCTCGAGTACAGGTCTCACCGTACAGCTCACCACTAGCCGTCAGCTCGAGTACAGGTCTCACCGTACTCGGCTCCACTCTCTAGTTGCTGTGAAAGACTCGTCGCCAATCACAGACCCTTGGAGTATACTCGAAGATACTACGGAGGACTCGTCGCCCGTCAGCACGAGCACAGGTCTCACCGTACTCGGCTCTCGCCGTAAGTATCGACAGCTCGAATACAGTGTCCCATACCACCTTATTCGGCTCACGAGTTGGTTGCGCAATGGTCACTACGGGGAGGCACATGGCCCCAGCGTAGGCCGACAGCTCGACCATGGTGTCCCATACCACCATGCCCGGCTCATGCGTCTTAGCGGATCGAGGTACCATGGTTAAAAGGGGGTTTCACTGCTGGTAAGTTTGGTACCCTAGGTTCAAGCAGTAGCGTCCAAACAGGGTGAACATGCATAAGGCAGATCGGGTTACTTGACGAGCTCGACTAGCACGATCGCCCGTTGAGCTGCACACATGAAGTGCATAAACAACTTCGTGTGGCCTAGCCACTGCCGACAGGCAACGCCCGACTCGAGTTCGTCGAACACATCCCACGTGGCAAATGAATCTCAGCCACGAGTTCAATCTCGTTACCGATTGCCTGGGCCATAATCATAGCCCCAAACACAATCAATTGCAGATAAATAAAGCAGTAATGGATCAAGATTCAACTCATACAGTCAAGGTCTGGTATTATCCGTTTAGGGCTGCCAGGGCTGTTGCACGCACTCGTTGCTCTGCTCCGCTCCCCCATCACCCATGACGGATCATACAACGTAAATATAAATTTAAACATATGCATTACATAGTTAAAATCATAAAGCAGTTGAGCATGTTATGAATCACAACACAAGCATGCGTTTGTACATGTTCAATTCCTAATCACACAACTATCAAAGGAGATCATACACCTAGTTAAAAAAAGGTTGAGAATCATATCTCAACACCCTTATACTTTACAATTTGCTAACTACTACTCATTCAGACATTTCAAGAAACACTTAACAAACATACATCAACATACACGACATATGTCGATCACATAGGCATTAGGCCAAATCCTTTCACTGGGGAGTTGCCCCAATCATAACACGCGTACACCCACGACGGATAGTCATGGCAAGCAGGGATCCAAGTTCCATATCCATTCAGTCATTTCCACAAACACTTGGGCCACACATTTTAGCATATATAGTGTATATTGGCCGTGGCGTGACTTAGGGCAATCCTTTCGTCAAAGGGGGGTATCGCCAATACATCAATCATGAATCCATGACAATTAGTCATGGCGAGCACGAATGAGAATTCTATACTCATTCAGCCACTTTCACAAACACTTAGAATACACTATTACAACATACATGGTGCATGTTAACAAAACATGTATTAGGGCTATCCTTTAGCCAAGCAAGTATTTTATCTATGTATAATATATTACTACATACAAGCAAATAATCATGATAAATACATATCCAAAATTTATACGTATACAGTATTTTCTAGAATACGCAATTTCAACATACATAGCATTTACAAGTGAACATGTATTACGGCGATTCCTTTTGCCAAACTAGTATTTTATCCATATATAGTATAATCATACATTAAATAAACATGTCAAACATTTCTCCAAAAAAAATACGTATACGGTATTTCTACGTATACCTAGAGTATGTGAAATTCCATATTCTACAACGTTAATCGAAACAGGAAACGGAAAGCACTTTGTACATGTGCAATTGCATGCAGATCATGAATCTATCATTATCTGACATTGAAAGCGTTGAAAACCCTAACCTATACACATAAAGTCCGCACCTTTTGTCGTAGAATCGTAACGGAGTTGATAGGTTCGCTAAGCTTCCGTATTATGCAGTTTGGCAACCTAGAGAACGAAATAGGTTAACTATTTCACAACCTACAACAGTTTAAACCCCAAAACAGATTAGGGTTAGGGTTTCTTACCTTCAAACGGAGTAGATACCGTCGGGAGAGCGCCTGGAATGAGGCGGTGTGGGCCGTGTGATGGCAGGGAACGACGGCAGGGAGATTCTCCCACTTCTCCCTCACTTTCTCTCTCTTTTCCCTCTCTCAAATCCCAAATTCGTATGGCTGCCATGAGAGAGGGTTTAAGGTCCTTATATAGTCTCAAAACTCACCGAAATAGACTCTTGTTCAAGGGTTACTGCTAATATAGGTATTTCGTCACTTTTTCAGCTCAAAAGAGAGGTTCTGGTGGCCCTCCTTGAGTCAAACGTCAGACTTAAGCTCACCACACATGGATCTATGTGGGATTACGTTTTCGACTCGATCGGATTTCCAGATCCAGTCGCACGTGGCGGACCACTTCAGTTCAACGGTCAGTGGGCCACGATCCGAAATTCCAAGTACATGTAAATGTTCCTGAAATTTTTCCTGATCCGAGGGTGTAATTTGGTCTGATTCTGACGGTCTGGTTGCTTAATACTGATGCGCAAGCGAATGGTGCCAGATCACTATTCCTGATATTTATTTTGGAATGGGAATAGTGTTTTTCACACTCCCTCGCTCCGGATCGAAACGAATGGCCGTGGGACATCGGCTGGATCTGATTTTTGAGATGATTGTCAAGCCCAGTGAGGTGGTCCTAGTTCCTTAGCTTCGTGTTAATCGGACTCCCGATGTGCGGTCTAGACCTAATACGAAGTTTCGTTTCATTCCCGAGAGCAGACGGGAAATGAGTTTGGTTCTAAACTTTAGGGAAACCTAGAGTCACTGATTTTGCAAGTTTTGGGTCTTGCAGATCGTATTTAAAGTGATCCCAACGGATTTCATGGCTAACCGAGTTTTGCACTTAGTTAACTTTGTTAAATTTCTAAAGGATTTAATCCTAATTGTTTTCTGGTTGAGATGGTACTTAGGCCTTTGCAGTTTGTATATAAAGTGATCCAAGTTTTACACTGAGCTAGTTTAAGATAGTGTCTAGGACGAAAGTGCTTTGAAAAATTGAAAGCACAAGGTAGTGAAGGGTGGGATTTGTGAAGAAAATGGTTTAAGACGGGATTTGAGGCTTTGAATTGAGCGTTTGAAAAGTTAATCAGGTGTTAAGATTGACCCAATGCCTAAGGATGTCTAATCCCAGGTTGGCAAAAATTTGGGATGTTACAAGTCACCTAAGCACCACATGGTCATATGGTTAGGCCACACATTCCCCACATACCCACATGATTTACGGCTATCCACATCACGCATGATCACAAGATTTATGAGCTATATATTCAACACTATTTTGCCAAATCTAGCAGTCATTCATCCCATCAATGATCATATGGTTAAGGGCCATAACAATCATAAATCCACTTAGACAAGTGGTCACACAATTGCCCCAATTTTATACAGTTAGGTGGGCTATAAAAATCACGCACTCACATGGTGTGGTGGCCCACACAACTTCCACCAATCCACACGACTAGTTGGGCCACCCAAAATCCCAAATTCCTATGGTGTAGTGATTTACATGATTTCTACCAACTGACGGTCTAAATGAGGAATAACAATTACATTGGGTACCATGGAAATGACTTCGATTGCAATAAATATATAGGCAGCCCCACACTCTAAAATGATCTAACAAAATAGATGAATGGCTGATAGATAGATAGATTTCTCACAAACATTACTGCAGCTCTAGGGAATATTTAATGGTGGACAAGTGATCAATATTGCTCCCGTGGCATGAGATTTGGATTTGACTACTCTATGGAACCATACCCTAAAATGATAAGGATAAACCGATGAATGGCATGGATCTGCATCATACTACAAGGTGGAGTCCATGGTCAAGGAAGCGTCTCAGCATATAGGGGGCACACTAGAGCCTAAGAATTTCCAATGGTTGTTTCCACTGTTTCTACTTGCAGCGTGGCCCACCTAAAATTGAGTTCTACTTCATCTTGTGTCCAAGGGCAAGAGGTGGGCCCACTTCCCAGGTGACTGGAAAATATAGGCAGTGTGGGTATAAAACACTTGCACCTAGGTGGGCTCCACATGCATCACGTTATGTCCAGGGAAGTTTTCATTGGTAAGCATTCAATTCCCTTTCCTTATTATTATTATTATTATATTTTGTATAATTGTGGGTCCCATTGACATGGTGGGGTCCACCCCATGAACAGTTTGTATAACAAACAACATCATAGTTGATACCACCCACTAGATGAATGGCATGGCTATAAGGTTCATACGTCGGGTGGGGCCCACAACACATGGATGGTCTAAATGATGGACGACTTGGATATAAAATACATGTAACAGGTTGGCTCTACTATCCAATGACCGACCCAACTTTGATGGCAGTTACACATCACGATAGAACTCAAGGGATTTAATGGTTGGGATTTTTATTCACACTGTTTCTTATAGTGTGGTCCACCTAAGGCGTGGATCTGCCTCATTCTTTTACTCGTGTCTTAAAATGGTCTGAAGGAGTGGATGAATGTCCCAGATATACTTTTCATCACCAAGGTGGGCCCCAAAAAAATCTGAGCGTTTTGAGTACAATTTCGACTGTCCAAGTGGTATGGCCTGCATGAGCTTCTAATGGGCCTGATTTTTAATGTCGTGCACTGGATGGGGCTGGTAAGATGGATGAGCGGGGTGGATTTAGCATATACATCATGGTGAGGCCTGGGGCTTAAAATCAAATCAATCTGTGGCTCTTGTGGGCCACACCACACACAAAGGTTGAGAGGGTTATCCTCCATTTAAACATTCATAATCATTTGTTAGGCCACCGGGACATGGTTCACAAATCCAGTCTACCCATTATGTGTGTCCCACTTGGTTGAGGGGTCAGTCCAAGTTTCAAATGCATCTAAATTTTAGGTGCGCCCTAGCAAGTGCTTTTAAGTGTACATCCATGTCTTCACATGATTTTAGATGGTGTGGGCCACCTGAGTTCCATGTACGACGGATTTTTGGGGGATCCCATCATTTAAAGGGGACCCATCAAATGCATGGTGCTGATGTTGAACATACATCATGGTGGGGCCTATGGCTAGGACCCACGGTCCATGCCCTCTTACAAAGCAGCAGGACGCTTCTTGCTGCAGCGTCCTCTGGACGTTGTCAACAACAGCATCCAGCTATTGTGTTATTTTAGTTTTTATATTTTTCAATGGTTTTTCATAGGTGGAGCCCACATCCTGACGATCCACTCCGACTACTGGTTTCTCTGACTCGTAACAGGTCTAACGAGCCCAATATTCAGTATGTTTCGGTGTACCGAAACATTATAGTGGGCCTTAACAGGTTCAATAGTAAATGTCACTATTAAAAACAATTTTCAATGGTATGGCCTACCAGAGATTTGGATTAGCTTCACTTTTCGGCTCAATGCCTAAAATGAACTAGAAAATAGGATGGGCGGTGTGGATCGAATACATGCATCAAGGGGGTGGGCATTGTGGGTCCACCCTCCTTGCAATTCAAGCAGCAGGGACGCTGCATGCTGCAGCGCCATCTGGACGCTGGCAGCAGCGTCCACTCCCCCTGTTTTTTTTTTTGTGCATAGGTGTGTGTGTGAGTTTGGCCAGCCCAATGGGCCACACTTGGACGATTTGATTTGTGTCAAGTCATCACATTGGACCTTGGTCGTAATAAGTTGGTATTTATGTTTTCTCTTCATCCACATCCTTGGGACCGTATACCCATGTATGATGGTTAGTATACATCACGATGGGCCCACAGCTAGTGGGTCCCACACAAGCTTTAGATCAATCTAATATTTGTTTCATCCCATCATCTATATGTGTGTAATCATATATGACAATGGGCCCTACTATCAATGGGTCCTACATCATCATTATCATTATCATCACATCATCACCACAATTAATCATCCGAATAATCAAGAAAGAAAACAAACCATAAGAGTGGAGGGATTGTACTCACCATGATGGATTAGGTGGATGGTTGAGATGGATGGAAGGGATGGGATTGATAGAGTTGATGGCCCACCAACATCACTCTCTCTCTCTCTCTCTCTCTCTCTCTCTCTCTCCTTATTGTAGAAAATGGTGAAAATGCTAAGAGATGGAGGGGTATTTGTAGAGAAATGGATAAAAATTTGGTTTAGTTAGGCTAGTTTCATTAATGTTAGCTTAGGCTAGGATTATGGGAATTTATGCATGATTAAGAATTAATGGTGGATTAAAGGGTCATGGGATGACATGGTGTGATGATGTCATACATAGGGTATGGTATGGAAAGAAGTTGACTTTGGGGAGCACATTAGAGAGGGATGGCATGGGAGGGTGACATCACACACATGGGTAGAGATTCTCTCACCCATGTGTGGCATGTGCATATGTGCATGGCATGTATTGTGCACATGTGTGGAATGGAGTATATGGCGTCATGCGCACATGATACACTAACAATTCTTCGCGGTGTAAGTGAGAACCGTATCCTAGCCCGTGCCATTCTATAGGCTTCCGCGGTCTTCCCGGTCAAATTCTGACGACCCACGATCTATTATCGGCATTTATGCGCAGCCCTGAGTCATATCTCATATTTCAGAGTCAGCTCGTCCTGAGACTTGTATCATTGCGACCGCGTCGTCGCCGCGGTTCTGACACCGCGTCTTGCGCGCTAAGGTAATACCCAAGCCAGGAGATGTGGGCCCGCGTTCAGTTCAAGGAAAACGCCACGCGTTGCAATCCCAAGAGAATCTCTAATCAAATCAATCACATCAAATGTCAAGTACACATTCCATCACTCACACCCATCTCCAAGTACAACCACCCTCCCCAAAGTCAACTCTCTCTCTTACACAAGTACTCCCATCACTCACATCTCTCATCTCTCTCATCTCTCTTATCTCTCTCATTCTCCAAACAAGCAATCATCCAAGCTCCATGAGAGGAGAAAGCTTGGTGTGGCCCACCTTCCTACACCTAATCCCACCATTCAAAGTTCATCTCAACCGTTAAAATCCACCCCTTAGAGCTCTAGATCGTGTTGGCGGAAGAAGGGAAGAGGAGATCGACGGTGGGTGATTTTTTTTGTTTGGATTTAATTTTTTGAGGGCCCACATATGGTGGGAGCCATCTTGATGTATGCATTGAAAAAGGGAGGGCCCATTAGTGGCAGGTCCCTCCCTATCTCATTTCTCTCTCTCTCTCTCTCTCTCTCTCTCTCTCTCTCTCTCTCTCTCTCTCTCTCTCTATCTCTCTCTCTCTTCCTCTCTATCTCTCTCTCTCTCTCTCTCTCTTGATGTGCGGCCCACCCGATGCGTGTGACATATCCATGCCATCCATCACTGTGAAGCCCACCATGATACGTGTGTTGCATCCAAACCATCAAACAGTGGGACCCCAACCAGCTGACTGACGTCAGTAGGTTTTGTGGGTCCCACGTGATTCATGTGTTTATCAACGTCGTCCATCAGGTGGGACGTGTGGACCCCACCTTGATGTGCGTCTCGTATCCAAGCCATCCAGGGCCTAGAGACGATGGAGTTGTTATATATATATATATATATATTATATATATATATATATATATAATATACTACGACTAGATGCCTTAAGATTATAATATAATATTATAATATATCAGGTGTAGTGCATATATATATATATATATATATATATATATATAATTATATTTAATATAAAGATCCTATGGTGGGCCACTCCCACATGGGACCCACCCTTTAATATGAAATCTGCACCGTCCAAATGGATCTGGACAGTGAGTATGGGCAGCATCTTGCCATTGTGCAGGTATATATAATATATAATATTATATTATATTAATGGTACTATATTGGTGGGCCACACGTGGACTACACCATGATGTATGATCTTATCTACACCGTCCAGTTGTTAGATGGTGCAGCAGATATGTTATCCGGACCGTCCATCCAATGGACACGGTCATGGGGCCCCCGATGATGCATGTGTTGTATCCCTACCGTCCATCTATCTGGTGTGCCAGGTACAACCCCACCAAATGATGCATGTGTTGTATCCCTACCATCCATCTATCTGGTGTGCCAGGTGCAGCCCCACCAGATGATGCATGTGTTGTATCCCTACCGTCCATCTATTTATGTGGGGCCACCGTGATGCATGGATTTTGTCACGCCGTCCTGCATGCTAGACGGGTGGGACCCACCTTATGGATGTATTTCATCCACACCATTCATCCTTTTGGTGACCCATCTTAGGTTTGAAACAAAATAAGACAGATCCTGTTATCAGATGGACCACACTATAGCGAACGATGGAGTTGAACGTCTACCATTGAAATCCCTTTTTGGATTACAGAAGTTTTGAATCAATATAATATTTATTTTTCCTCTATATCCAAGTCTTTGTGACCTTATGTACAGACTGGATGGAAAATAAATACCATCGTGGGCCCACTGGAATTCAACAATGGAAATCATTATCACCACTGCCATTTGTGGTATGGTCCAGATGATCCTTGGGATATGATTCATTTTGTGATAATGCTCTAAAATGATCTCTAGCTATAGATGAATGGTGTGGTTGGTTTGAGCCCATTTGATTTGGTCCATATGATTCAGCCCATTTGATACGGCCCATTTGACTTAGCCCATTTGATATGGCCCATTTGATGTATTTGGGGCCCATTTGGTGAGGCGCGATGTGAGGTATTTGGGACCGTTTAGTGAGGCCCGATGTGATGTATTTGGGGCCCATGGGTGGTGGCCCATTGTGATATATTCCCGACCCATACGATTAAGCTCATTGCGATGTGATGAGGCCCATGGTGATATATATTAGGCCCTTGGGTGAGGCCATGGGCCCAATTTATGTTTGGCTCTATGTGGGCCACTCCTTGGGAGCAATGTTGGTTAAATGTCCACATTGATGGGCAATGATGGTTAAATGTCCTCATTGTGACCTTCCCTTAGGCCCTTTGTTAGGCCGACTATCGATTCTGATTTTCGAGGACGATTCCGATTGTTGAGGCCGATTATCGAGGTCGATTCAGATTGTCAAGGCCGATTCCGATTGTCGAGGCCGATTCTGATTATCGAGGTCGATTCCGATTGTCGAGGTCGATTCCGATTATCGAGTCGATTCCGATTGTTGATATTGATTACCTAGGCCGATTCCGATTGTCGAGGCGGATTCCGATTATTGAGGTCGATTCCGATTGTTAAGGCCGATTATGAGTATGTGACAGCGTAGCATCATGATATATGCCCATACGCATTATCTACATGTTTGTTAAGGGATGTGGTTGACCATTGCATATGTCATTAGGCATGGTGTTATGAGACTCCTTGATAGGCGAAGATTGTCTCACATGGGTACACGGTATGCGCAGGATTGATGCATGACTGGATTGTATGACTCATCTTGCATTGTGTTTTATGATTACTGTACGCCCTAGCGACATCAAGGCCGTAGCCTCCACAGGCATATCGTGGATGACCATATGAGACACCAGAAATATGTTATTAGCATCGGGCTGCCATAGATGGCCCTGGGTGAAAATCCCTAAACCTTCTTGGTACCAGAGGACGCCCCAACGTCTAAACCGAGTGGATATATATATATAGATATATTATATATATATATATATATATTATATATATATATATATATATATATATATATATATGAGCGCATGAGGGCCGTATACTAGTCGGCCGTGTCTCCCACTATGTTGTGATCTGTTGGGAAGGGGTTGTGACCTTACTCGCCTGAGTGAGGGGGCAATATCTAGGTTAAGTTTGACCAGCTTGAGGAATGGGTCCGCTATCAACGAGTCGGGCCCGATATTGGCAGGCGGATAGTGAGGTCTCTTCCACTTACTCAGTTGTGGGCTCAAATAGGGGCGGCAAGCTGGCGTAGAGTGTAATAGACCCCGGTGATTATCCCAAAGAGGAACCGTACTGATATGTGGACTTATTGAGCAGAAATTGCATACTCATTCATTCATTCATTCACTATCCACTCGGGCTAGTGGTGCGCAACTATTTGTTAGGTGTACCTTCGCATGGCCAGGATTTCGATTAGGCGCGCGACTAACCTAAGGTCATGGGTTTATCACATTGTGTCTAGCTATCCAAACCAGGTATGGGCCAGTCTAGATAGAAGTCCCTTGTGATGAACTCCACGGCTTGCAATACTACGTACTATCATCCCGACTTCACACTCCAGCTTGGTCATTTCATTCGCACCACATATTGCATTACATCCGCGGCATATGGTATTCTGGGTTGCTACGTTTATGCATTTATATGAACTAGATGAGGTTAACGGCATTTGTGGACTCGCCAGGATTTGCGTATTGCATTACATCCTCGGTATATGATATTTATCTTTTTATATCTCCACATTGCATAGCTGATCTACATTGCTTCCTTAGTATGTGATATTAGTTTATATTTTTGCATCGCATAGCCATGGTACGGCTGATTATATTCATGGACTTGTCAGTGTTTCCGCTTACTCTGATATCGTATGATTCATGAACTTGCCTGTAGTTCTAATATTTTATGATTTATGGCATTATATTGCATACTTAGCATTTACCTTGTGCAAACACTTTCACCACCATCTAAGCTTTCTATAAGCTTATGCACGGTAGATGCGTGCATGTGGCATTAGGTTGCAACAGCATTAAGCATGGAGCGTGAGTGGTCTTCTGGAGCTTTGATTTCGATATATGTATTTCCCTTTTAGTACTGTATTTAAATGTGTATATTAGTGGATATGTGATGATGATGTTGCCTTTGTGATTTGGGTAAACTTGTGGTTATGCTTCTTATGAGACAAATGTACGTTGGAAAATCCTCCTTGTAGGATCCCAGGATCGAAATCTGCCATATGGGCCCTAGAAGCCAAGAATAGGGTACTACAAAGGCTGTCGACACCGGATTCGGCAATCGAGAATTTTGTGAGCCCGATTTTCGGGTTTAGGGCGTGACAGCGTATCTCACTAACGGAGCGTCGTACAGACACACAGGTGCTACCTACGCGACGTGGCGATAGGGCGGTCGATATGAAATCGGTTTTGAAGCCTTGGAGTTCTGATCAGTCGGGTGTGCACTACATAAGGCTAGTCTAGTTTTGGCTAAGGGTGTTGATCATCGTGCACATAGGCATAGAAAATTGTACGGAATGGATGGGGTCTTACATAACCCATTTACATGTTGAGAACTTTGGGAAAAGCTTTAATTCTCCTTCTTTAGGTACTATCTAACCATCAGTTCCCATTTCTTTTCGTTGTCTCGTATGCATTGCATGCCTATACATTTTTCATTGAGGACAATATCGATTTTAGGTTGGGGTGTGGATTAGGTAAACTAATCAGTGTTTTCTTAGTCTTTGAGCAAAAAAATTTTAAAAATTTTTAATTTTTCAAGTAAAAGAACTATTTGAAAAACAAAAGTTTAAGTAATTAAGAGTGCTTTGAGTATGATGATAAGGCACATATTGAATTTTGAAATGTTGGAGTTTGATCAACTAAGTATATTATCGCTTAAGTTCTTTCATTTAATTGATTAAGAGGAAGTTTGAATATCATGTTGATCTAAATCATAAGTCATATTCAATTTTCTTTCTGTGAATTGTGCTAGAATTTATGATTATTAGTATGTGTATCATTGATAAGATATTGAGAATTAAGTATGGAGAATTTTATTTGCCTTAAAAAGATGAAAAGAACCAGTTAAAAAACAGAAAGATTGACAAAAAGGTCATGTGTGATGAAAAGATTGGAAAAGAATGTAAAAAATTAAATAAATAAATAAAAAGGGACCGTCGATATAAAATAAAAAACTAAAAAATGAAGAAAAAGGGAATAAGTTTGAAATCAACACTTGATTATTTAATTAATCTTGAGGTGATGAGCATGGCTAACATTATGAAATGATAGTATTTTTATGGAAAGTAAGTTGGAATTCACTAAGCACATTGAAAAACTCAATATATGAACTTATCTCCTAAGTGTTTGATTAAGAACCTATTTGATTGATTACTTATATGATTCGGCCCTAAGTTTTCAATTTTTCACTCTTGCTTCTTTGGTTTATACTCATTCATAGTTGTTTGCACAAAAGATTATTTTCTAAAAGTAATTTGAACATTGAGATTTGAGGATTTCTTCACGCATATTTTTCTCAAGACTAGCAAAATGCTAGTTGGGGGGGGTGTGTTGAGTGTCAAATATTGCACATTTCCCCTGTTTACATCTTGATTTTATGAACATAATAATGCTTAATTGGTATATTTTATGCATGTTTATCTTGCGAGGTGAATCTAATAGTTGCAATGAAATGAACGTTAAAAGTATGGATTTGATGCTTAAGATCACCAAGGCAAGGGATAGATCTTAGGAGACCAATATTGAAGATTTCAAGGGCCCAAGATTTAAGGAAGGGACCAATATTGCATCGAGCATTACATGAAAATTGAGTTTAGTTGCTGGACTATTGGGTGAGCTTTTCGATTACATCGAAGACTTGTTTGATTGATCGAATACCTGCTCGATGACATCGAAGCTAGTTCGATGACATCGAGATTTTTGGAGATTTTTGAAGAAACTCGCAGGAACATTCTGGACATTTTTTTATTGATCGAAGACACCTTCAATGACATCGAAGATCTGCTCGAGCATTACATGAAAATCGAGTTTGGTTGCTGGACTATTGGGTGAGCTTTTCGATTACATCAAAGACTTGTTCGATTGATCGAATACCTGCTCGATGACATCGAAGCCAGTTCGATGACATCGAGATTTTTGGAGATTTTTGAAGAAACTCGCAGGAACATTCTGGACATTTTTTTTATTGATCGAAGACACCTTCAATGACATCGAAGATCTGCTCGATGACATCGAAGGTCATTCAATGACAACGACCTCTTACGTAGTGTTAAAGGGCACGACTTCCGAATTTGACTTAAATTGGGATTTCATATTCAATGACATCGAAAGTTGTTCGATGTCATCTAAGGCGTTACGCAGGGTGCGTAAATTGAGGCAATTTTCAAAGTCCGTCGAACAAGGCCTATATATTTGTGGTTCTTAAAGGAGTTCTAAGGACGAATTAGGATTCAAGGAGCGGAGCAAAAGGGTGGAAAAACTTCCCAAGAGTTTTTTTCTTCCTTAATTTATTTTAATGTTTTGTTTAAGAGTTTTAGTCTTAATCATATCTATGGTTAACTAAACCTCTTAGCTAGAACTAAGAGGTAAAGCTTGTAGTTTGTTTAGATATTTATCTTGCTTTGATTCAAGTTTATGTTGAACTTCATTGATTTCTAGTTTGATTAAAGAAATATTTTCATTTTTCTATGGTTTATTGTGACTCCAATTAC